>JARVZY010010606.1:0-64384 GCA_030686995.1 Artemisia argyi
CTTTTGGTAATAAGGAAAAATGTTTTAATCATACTAAATATATGATTTCAAATTTTTAACCAAAATCAGTTAATTTTTCACCAAATAAACTTTCCCCACTAAAAGACAAAGTTTCTGGCCGTTACAGTTGGGCGGCCCCCTTAATTTTAAGGGGGCCGGCCATGCTTTAAGGGGACCGGCCACGCTCCTCTGTCAGAAACGTTTGCCTATAAATACCACCTTAAACCTGGATTTTTTCCCCACCTTTTTGCACAAATACTTTCTGTTCTAGATCTCCATTTCAATCCTAAAAATCCTTTGATCATTTCATAAGCCGTTGTTTCCAAGTGATCCAAAGCCTCATTCTTTCAAGTGCAAAGAGAAGAATACTTCTATTAGAAGTATTACAACTTAGTATCATCTTGCTATCTAAGTTGTTTGTTTACATTTCCTTGTATATCTTTCATACTTTGGTGAATAAGGTGTATGTATTAGTAAACTAGATTTAGTTGAAGAATCTAGAATTGTTGTAAGTGTGAAGTGTGACTTGAAGTGAAGAAGAAGGGTTAGATAGTAGTGGTGATAGGAGATTGTAGCAATAGGAGCTTGTAGTGAAGAAATTAAGGATCTCTAGTGGAGAAGACTAGAAGACATTTGTAGATTGAAGTTGTGAAGACATTAGTGGCTTGAAGGTGTCAAGACATTAGTGCATTGAAGGTGTGAAGACATTAGTGGCTTGAAGGTGTCAAGACACTAGTGCATTGAAGTTGCAAAGATATTAGTGACTTGAAGGTGTCAAGACATTAGTACTTTGAAGGTGTGAAGAGAATAGAAGATTGGTGTATAGAAGATTGGTGTGTAGAAGATTGGTGTGAAGAAAATAGTAGATTGGTGTGAAGATTGGTGTGTAGATTGGTGTGTAGATTGGTGTGAAGATTGGTGTGTAAATTGGTGTGTATATTGGTGTGTACGGTTTTCTCCGCCATAAAGGAGGTCTTTGATCTAGTGAAGAAAACTCTCGAGTAGGTGACTCGGGGAGTGGAGTAGGGCAAGGAAGGTGTCCTTGTAGCCGAACCACTATAAATCCTTTGTGTCTCGGTTTGATCTTTCCATCTCTCACTCTTTGATTTATTACTTACTTGCATTTCACACATAGTCATAATTTATAGTATTGTGCATATGATTGATTTCACATAAAGATCAAACTAAAATCCATTCATAAAACTAATCTTACAAAAACCAACCTAGTACATATAATTATATCTATACACTACTATACATATATATGCTTACACAAAATATATGAAATTGTATATTCTTTCCAAACATTATACATAAACATTGTATATATAAAACCTTTAATAAATCTTGTATTTATACTTTTGTAGTTAAGTGTTTTGAAATTGTACATTATACATAAGTAATATTTATACAAAATCATAAATTAACTAGTTTATATATTTATGTATTAAAGTGATTTTAAAGTTTCATCTTAGAAACTATCTTTTACAAATAAGCAAAACGAAAAAGACGTAAAACTATTCAACCCCCCCTTCTAGTTTTCCACACAACCCGCATTGGTAAAACTTTGTCGAAGACCGCTCAATCGAATGAAGTCAAGGTTACAATGACGACCCTCGTGATAATTATGTTTTTCAAACGGTTTGTAGTTATCGACACCTCGAGCACAACGGACCTTTTTCATGTATTGCTTGGTGTCTCATCTTTCACCAATTGTTCCAAGATCTTCAAGGAAAGAAGAGTGTAGGATGAAGATGAGTGTGTGTGGGTGGTCGGCTGCAACAAGAAGAGAGGGGAAGAGAGGATGAAAGTTTATTTTGTAAGAGTGTAAGAGATTGTGTAAGAGAATATATGATTTGGATATGATTGGATGTGGTGGTATTTGTCTTTTGTAGATATGAGATTAAGAGAAGATTAAGAAGTAATCTAATTGTCATTAAGAAGAGAGTGTTTAGACAATTAGGATTATGAGTTGAGAAATTCATAGGTTACTTATAAGTTCAAGTAACATAACGTCGAGAATCCATAGTTCCATATCTCGTGACTTTCCACGACTCGACGTTCTCAACTAATACCTTGGTTCAAACAAGTTAAGTGTTTTGCCTTGATGTAAAGCATAACCCAAGTGGGAAAGGATGCGTTTACGCAAAGCGACCTTTGACTTAATTTGACCAATAAGGGAGTAAACCCGTTACGTAATTAGAGAAGACGTAAGCACGGGATATGAGCATATGGATGCTTTCACATGATGTTACATGAAGTATATAAGCTCCCTAAGTTTAGAAAATTATTGGCTAGAGGCGATAGTTAGAAAACATGAGTTGGCGTTTTCCCGTAAATGGGTGCTTTAAAAGTTGGATCTCTCTAATCCCAAAACTCGTTTCGAGTGTTCTCAATTAAGCACATAACACATTCATACCTGTATTGAAAGATCCACATTTGTCGGGTAAGGGGAAAGCCGACTCTCAAAATTCGCCCGGAGCCATACAGTGTCCTGGCGCGTCACCCGCGCGTTGACGGGCGGGCAGCGCGCCAGGAGCAGATATGGGCTCCAGCGATTTTAAGCTAACGTTTGTTATTTTATGTGTTTCGATGGTTTATTTGTTATCATTAAAACATGAAGAGATATTGACCATGTTGCCTTAACACTTTACTTCCTTTCTCTGTTTGTATTTTTTCCCCCTATGATTTCAGGTCAAGTTCATCTTGCAGCTTAGCATCACAATGCAACAAGAAGCACATCAAAATTTTTTAACGGGGGAGTTTATACGGACCCTCCCATAGGGGGGTTTCGTGAGGCCATGTGCTTTGCGGGTTTTTACGGTGTGTATCGCGGTTTGTACATTTTGACCAAAACCCCCTATTGTCACATCATGGGGGGGGGGGTAATAATATAACCCTTTTTAACAGCAGTACAAGTGTTTTTCAGTTTCGAAATTGTGAAGACTTCGTCATCAAATTTATTATTATTGCTTTAATGTTTCTAGTTTTCTAACTCAATCCGAGCTTTCGCAATTTCGCCGCTTGAATTGCGGGGAAGTATTAGAGGATATATTAGTAAGCCCTAACTCGGTTTGTAAACTCAGGGTTCATTGGGGTTCTAAGTCATTTATATTATAAATAGTCAACCAGTGAAACATAATACATAAGGGTTTCAATGTTTAACAATAAACTTTCTTTATAGCCGCATAGTTTTAAAATTCAACGTTATACCGAATATGATTCGTGGTTTAAATCAATAAGTTGTTTATGCATAACCTATTCATGATCTTCGTATTCTGCCTGTTCATTATTATTCAGAGTTCAGTAACGATCCAAACATTTTTAATGGGTGTTTGGGATTATTCATTGTTTTTCGTTTCTTTAAACAAAAACTATTTTTTAATCTAAACATTTCTTGTTTATCTACTTTATTTAATGCGGAAAACAATTCAAATAAGCAAGTAATAAACTACTAATTTTGATATAAAATTTAGTTACTCTCTATTATAGCTGTAAATGAACTAATGTTAAGAGAACATTTCATAAACTGCGCGGTAAAATATTCGTTTATATGCGTTTATTTATTAAATAAGCGAACATGAACAAGTTTTTATGTTCGTTTAGTTAGTTGACAGAATATTATATGTGAAACCTTTTGGATAATAAGGTATTGATAATTTAATAATATAAATAATAAAGCATATATGATAAGTAAAGTAAGCAGAGATAGAACCGTGACACAAATATTTATAGTGGTTCGGCTACAAAAACATCTGTTTACCTTACTTCACTTCCCTAGTACTCAACTCGAGAGTTCGTAAACACTATGTCAACAAGTTCTTATTAAAAGAACATGACTAAAAAAATTCATCCGCTTAAACGTCCATGTCCGTTTATTTATCCGATTATACTAAACAAACGAACATGAACAAAGCTCAATTCGTGTTAGTCCGATTCGCCTACAACCCTACTTTGTACCTACCCATTAGCCTAAAACACTTTATGAACAAATTCGGTTGAAAATTTGTACCAAATTAAATTTTTACAAATATACTGTACTTTTTACGAATTAAACAATCCAAATACTTCCATTTCTTAAAATAACAGCTTATAAAAAATTATTTTTAATTATAAAAGTAATCAGAAAAAAGTTAAAATCTCAAACACCCTCATAACAAATATTCAAACCAAAACGAAACATCTTAGAAAAACTAATTGCAAAACTCGTATTTGTGGTTCGACCACATTGCAGATTCAGTCCTCATTATTTTGAAAGTGCACTCGTCTTTCTTGTGAAAATGAAGACAAAAAGGGTAGTTTAGTAATTTAAATTTAGCCAAAGACCAGATGTGCACTTGTAAATTTTTTACAAAAAGAACAAGTATATTTTCGAAATGATAAGAGCTGAACCTGCACTTTGACCAAACCAGAGGGACAATTTTTGCAATTTACTCATACAAAAATGAAACAGCTTAAAAAATTTCAAACGAAAAGAAAATACCGCCACAAGACCACCGGGAAACCCAAAAATTGATTTCAAAACATTTCCCGCCGTCACTCTCCCCCCTCTCACCGCCCGCCAAAACCCAAAAACTCTTTTCAACAAAAACCCAAATTCATTTCACATTTTTCACATCAAAAATCAAAACCCAAATCACTAAATCAATTTTACACAACATGACTCACCGATCCATCTTCCAACACATCACTTCCACTGAGCTCAATGGATTCAGAGGTACCTTTTTTATCAATCACCCCTTCGCACTTTTCATTTTCAGATCTATTTATTTTTTATTAAAAAAATATGTTTTGTTTTTTTCAGTAAGGAAACGACCGTGTTTCGCAGAGGATACGCGGCAGTTTACGCGAATTGCGGGTATGGATTACGGAGTGGATGAAGATATTAGTCCTCCAATGGCTGTATCTTTTTGCAAGGTTGATTTTTAATTTTTCTACTTTTACATATTATCTGTAATATAAGAGAAAAAAAAATCAAATAAACAAGTACTAGAAACATAATTATTTTTAACCAGGTGCGTTTAAGAAAAATTGGTATATATATATATATATATATATATATATATATATATATATATATATATATATATATATATATATATATATATATATATATATATATATATATTTACAAAAATTAGCACTACGAATCAAAATTTAATCACGTGCACCCCTTAGTTAAGCCACTGTCTGTTTTTATTATAAATATATTAACTTGTGAAAGTTTAATTTTTGTAGACAACTAAGAATGCACATATCTTGGGTGTGAGTGGTGAAGATGGATATGTATGTTTGTATAATACTAGATTGAAGTTTGATGATTCAGCTACTACCGCTGAAAATGCAGGTGAATGTTTGTATTTATTTATTAAATGTGTCGTGTAGCTGTTTTTTTTTTGTTAGAATGTGGTTTTGAAGTGTGTGTTTTGGTATGGGCAGAAAAAGCTCGAGTGTCCGAGTGGCTTGCTCATGACAATGCTATATTTGATATATGCTGGATTAAGGTACTTACGCTTTTATCTTTCATTGATACTTGAAGTTATTTTCTTAAGGATTTCATATAGTAATGGCAGCAAGTAGAGGTGTTCCGTTTCCTGGAGTTGTTTGTAATATGGTCAGCTAGTACTTCATGATGCGTTTATAACAATCTGTATTTTTTTATAGCTTCTAAAGAGACTGAAAATGCAATTAACGATTTTTCTAAGAAAAATGTGTTATTTAATAAAATCAGATTTTGGGTCTATTTGATTTTTTGATAATCTGAAATTTTAGAATTTGATTTGGTTTCAATTACTTCAATTTTTTTTGGTTTTAATGTTGGTGTTTTAAATGAGTTTTGGAGCAAAACAGGAGATTTTGGCAGTTGTGTTTGTGTTTAAATCATGCTGACAGGGTCCAATCTTTTCAGGATGATACAAATGTGCTGACAGCTTGCGGTGATCATAGCGTAAGTAACCAGTACCATGTTATGTGCCTTTCAATATTTTAAAGGCAAATTGACTGATGATATGCATTGTTCTGATCTTTGTGCAGATTAAAGTATGGGAGATTCAAGAAAAAAAGTGTATTGCAACACTAACTGGACACACCGGAAGTGTGAAATCGATCAGTGTTCACCCTTCCAACAATGGTACACTTCTGATTTTCTTAGCTATTTTTAAATATGATAATGTAGTAGAAGCTGAGTTAAATGAGTATTTGTGTATGTTAGATGTCATTGTATCTGGTTCACGAGATGGTTCCGTTGCTTTATGGGACTTAAGGGGAGATAAGAGTGAAAATGCCTCTAGCTTGTAAGTTCATTTTATTTATTTTCACAATGATCGTGCTTCTAAAATCTGTCAATACTGAGCACTTTATTATATTTCCAGACATGTTGCAACTGTACAAGGAGCTCATACTTTTTCAAATAGAAAGATGCGGGGTAGGCTTGGCAAGGTTTGTTTTATGCAACTTTGTTTTCGCTATAATTTGCTCTAATCTACTAGAATTCTCAACTACATTCTGATTATTACAGGCTGCATCCATGAGCGTTACATCAGTTTTATACTTGAAAGATGAGGTTTCCATTGCTACTGCTGGAGCCGCAGACAGGTTGCCAAAGCTACCACAGTTCATCTGCAAGTTTACTTAACAGTATTTGTATGATGGGTCATTCTTAATCATTAAAATGCTACTTTATTGCAGTGTTGTAAAGTTCTGGGATACGAGAAACCTTAAAGCTCCTATTACTCAAGCCTGTTCTCGAAATAATCCTGATGATAAGCGGAAGTGGGTATGTCTTCATGTTGGAAATTTTTGCTAAACCATATATCAGTATTGGGTCCTTAGTACCTGTAGTAACAAAATATATAAGTTTTTGAATAACAGATTATTATCTTTCAGGCAAGATCATATGGCATATCTAGCTTGTCCCAAGATTTAAATGGTGTATATATTTCAGCTTCATGCATGGACAACAGGTACTGATTTAGTTTGTCAAGTTTTACTAAGCTGTGTTTCCAACATGATAATATTATTGAGGAAAATCATGTATCACTTCATTGAATTTTGATCTGTTTTAGCATCTCTAAGTAAGCATGATTTTACAGGATATATCTATTTAACGTCCTTCAACTTGATAACGGACCTATCAAAAGTTTTAGTGGATGTGATATTGGTACATTTTTTGTAAAGGTTAGCATCGTTTTTAACCACCATACATCACTGAAATGCTATCTCTGCTTTTTGTAACAACTCAAGGGTTTTCATGTCTTATATTGCAGTCAAAATTGAGTCCTGATGCTGGCCACATACTTAGCGGTTCTAGTGATGGATCAGCCTATGTTTGGCAGGTGAGCTTCTTTTTTGATGATGATTCTGTATCGCACCTTAGATCGGTATATGACTATGAGATATTATTTGAATACAGGTAGACAAACCTCAAGCAGATCCTATTAAGCTTGAAGGCCATGAGGGGGAAGTGACTGCAGTAGACTGGTAAGCATTTTGTTAAACTGTGTCACTTGTATTATATTGGTGCGCCATTATTGGTATTGGGGATGTCACAAATATGCTGACTTACCTTTATCTATCCATCTGCAGGTGCTCACATGAGATTGGTAAAATAGCAACTTCTGCAGATGATTCTGTGGTAAGTCTCACTTCAACAACCAATGAAGTAAATTTTCTAATATTTTCCAGCTTTACACATTGCTTTACCAAGCTTATGACTTTAATAAGTCTTCTCAGTATAGTTAATTTCTAAAAAGCTCCAATACTGTTGAGTTAATGGAGTATAACTTGCAAAGATCAATGTTCTCAACAATGGTTGGATTCTGATCTCTATAAAAGTCTATTTTTATGTAGACAACCTTTTAAATTTGTTACTCCGTATATTCAAAGATTATTAGTCTGTTGCAATAATCTTGGTTTCATTACTTAGCACATAAATCAAGTATTAAAACTGACAAAATGTGTTGCAAGGCAACCAAAGCTGATCTAGTTCGACCCTTACTAGAGGATGACCTGTTCATATACATTTTGACATATCATTCATCTTGTCCAACTTGGTCGTCATGCAACATTGCCAAAATGAAATTGCGGCATATTGCAATTCCTTAGCTGACTTTTTAATGATATGAATTGGCATTCCAGGTCCAGCTTTGGAACATCAATAGCAGTTGCTACTCAAATACTAGGTCTTCATCATCCATCCGAAGGAGAGAAGCATTTCCAAGAATGCAACGCAGAAAGCTTGTCACAGAGGAAGAACTAAGGGAGTCTATCAAAGAAGACCAACCCGAGCCTCCAGTTGAACCATCTGTCCACAGAGACTCACCCTGTCCAGCATCACCAGAAATGAGAACCCCTGAATCAATTAGAAAACAGTCACCCAATTCACATATCTTGGAAACATGTGAAAGATCTCCAGATTCTACTTTTGGCAGCCCGTCTTCTGTGCTGAATCCTCCACCCTCTTTAAAAAGAAAAACCATTTTAGATTACTTTGTGGCGCCTTCAACATAGACCTTGCACAGCTCTTCTTTTCTGCACCATGGTGGTTGATAAATGTTATCTAAGAACACATACTTTTTGCTAGTAACTATAGTAGGAACTAAATAAATCAAGGTTTAGATGATTAACATTTATGTTATCATTTTTTGTTCTCAAAATTTACAAGTCAAAGAGTGCAAATTATGTCTTGTAACCTTGCTGCTTTATATTCAAATGTAATGACTAAAGAGGAACATATTATATGGTCCTTCAGCATGATGCTCAATCGGGCTGAAGAATCTGTTGAAAAGTGCTCAAGATACAACATAATGAGTGCAACGAAAGGGTTTTCACGGAGTGGTTGACATGTCAATGTGACAAGTCAATAAAAGATTAAAAGCACACAGATTAACACATGGGCTATTTGGGTTAAATCCTAAAATATTGCCTTCTTATCTAGTCCGATTACACCGAGAAAACTCAATGTAATGCTAATTATTGTGGTCTCGAATGTTAGTCGTATGTTTAGTATAGGCCTGAATGTATTTTGTATGGGTTAAAGCCCGAGTGTCATTAGTTAGGGTTTACTCTATAATAATCCGAACAATACATATAGAGAGTAAAGACACTCGGTGTTTCATTCTTCATTCAATAATCCAAACGATACATATAGAGAGTAAACACTAACTAATGGCACTCGGGCTTTAGCCCATACAAAATGCATTCAGGCCTATGCTAAACATACGACTAACATTTTGGTGGTGGGAGACTGGGAGTACACTATCTTGAGTCCTTGACCAAACTTTGTAACTAATCATTTCATTTTCACAATGAAACTATATTGATATTGATATATTACTTTATGGTCGTTTGTATTCACTAGTGATACATGATGGAAAAGTGCATCTCGTTTGAAAAACTATGACATTTAACTTATTGAATAATAGTTACAACTTTTGACTAATAAAAATAGTTAATTATCTAATTTGTCTTTTAGAACAATGAATTTGGAAAAAAAAAAAAAAAAAAAAAAAAAAAAACTTTTAGATCATCACTATGTAATGGAAGCAAATCATATAAGTATTGCATTTTGAGAAAATAAATTTACACATGGAACAACAAATAATCAGCAAGTAATGATTTTTTTTGAACACAAGTAAATGATTAAGGTTACATGTTTTAGGTTTGGACATTATTATTATTATTATTATTATTATTATTATTATTATTATTATTATTATTATTATTATTATTATTATTATTATTATTATTATTATTATTCATAAAGACACATAATTATAGCGAGATTGATCTCTGTTGATGTAGTATCAGTGTTCCTTTTGCACAATTTTTGTTGTCACCTTTTCATATTGATAAGGATTTATTTGTACATTCTTAAAGGGTTATTTAAGCATAAAATCAAGTAAATATAATTAAATATTGCCCTAAATCGTTTCTTTTTGTATTTTAGGTACTTAAGACAAGAATTATGGAAAACGACACTTTTTGGACGATAAAGTGAAGAAAACGACAAAGTCGCAAAAAGTATATTAGATAAGGAAGGCAGACGGCGTCACTAGCTACAACGTGACGCCGCCATTTGTTATTTAAAATGAATTTCTCGTGTAATACTAACAAGTGACGCCTCAGAAGATTGTTGGTGATTTTATAACCTGACACCGTCAGGTGTTGCTAGGTGATGGACGTCAAGCTTTATTTTAACAAGAGACGGCCCAGAAGGAATTTACAAGTGACGGCCTCAGATCCAGAGTTGACGCCGTCAGAGTGGCGATTTTTACAGACGAAACCCTAATTCAAGGCGAGGTGATGGCATTAGAAGCTATAACCTGATGCCGTCAGCCCTGTAAAACTATATATATTTTCGATTGTTTTTATTGTAATGGGTGACACTTTTTGGTAACACTTGGGAGGAATAAACTCTAACGATTTTTAGAGTTCTTGTAAGGCTTTTTCAGCCTTTTTCATCCATATTTAATTGAAGATAAGTTACTTGTTTAATCATTCAATATGTCTATGTGTTGTTTGAGTACTTGTTTATTTTTTCTTCTTTCTAACATGCTAGCTTAAGTTTATTTGTGTTTGCTTAGATCTAATGAAACCTAGTTGTTGATTATTGATTTGTTGTTTATTGTTTAGTTGCCGCCTCGCTTTAGGCTAAGAAAACTGGCCGACCTTTTATATGTAACTAGCTTGAACGTCTTAGAAAACGCAACCGTAGAGTGCACTATTGGTTTTTCTCGTTGTATTTATTGTATGAATTGAGGTCGATGATCCTAGTAATTCTTAATAGACTTTAAGGTTTTTGGGGAAGATTAATATTCATAGAGTTGCGGACTTCGGCACCTCCCCACGACCGATATAAAGGAATACAACGCTTCAACTAAAACAAGGACGTGATAATTCAACAAATCAGTAGGAGATAATTAGGGAGTAGTGAAATATAAGTAAACATGCTTATCTACCATAAGAGTTTTCACCACAATTTACTTTTTCTTGTCATTAGTTTAATTTTAGTTTTATAAAAGTAGTATTTGGATTAGTTGACTAACAACTAATTCCGCCCATTCCTTCAAAATCAAGATCTTAATTTGCTTTCTAAAAAAATATAAAAATACAAAAAGAATCATCCTTCACCTTTAGACTTATCTCGACATAAACTTCAACCTAACGACACTATTCCCCTAGAGAACGATAAATCCTCCGGATTTACCTATACTACACTACAACGGTAATGTACACTGCCTGGAGGATTGCAAAACTTTTTGAGATCCCTTAAGAAGTAAAACCTTTTGCGAGGTCTTGCAAATCCCGCATCACGTATATAGGGATTTTCTAATAATGTAAATGCATATATAAAATCGGATTTAATAATTTTAAATGTAAAATAATATTAAATTTTGAATAGTAAACATAATTTATAATTAAGTTTAAAACTTTAGAAAAAAAAATCTAATGTTAGTTTCAATTTGGGTTAATTTCACAGATAGGCAACGAACTTTCAAAAAAATTCAATGTTAGGTAACTTACACTCTAAAATACCTTTATAACCAACGAAATATGTTGAAACCTTAAATGTTAAGCTATATGACCGTTTTGGGTGTCACGTCAACTTATTGGGCCTACTTGTGACCACAATTCATACAAACGAATAATAAACATTCTCAGGCAGGTCCCACCACCAACTATCATTTCTTCTTCTTTAATAATATATCTCTTCACCCACCGGCCACCACTATCACCATCCATCACCAGTCCTGCCACCTCCGGCAACACTCGAAAACCCCAAAACCAACATGCATCTCATTCTATCATTATATATAAACCACCGACACCTCATCTTTATAAAGGCAAACACAAAATGTGACATCATAGTTATCTTTTGAGGTTCATAGTGATACTAGTCCACCATTAAATGAAAGAGAAAAAAAGAGCACTTGTATTAAATAAGTAAAATATTTGATGAGACATGGTATAACATTGCCTAACCCAATAATACTCACACACCCTAACCCTAATCACCACCACCAATAGTATGCCACGAAACCTAAATCACCACCACCATCAGTGCGCCACCAAACCCAAATCACCACCACCATCAGTGTGCCACCAAACACCCACCCCCACGACATCAGTCCATTACCATCAACACCACTAAATCGCCACCATCTCCATCATCAGTCCACCTTAGATCTTTTCAAAAACCTTGAAGCTATCTAGCCTCGGTTGTGAAGTTGTGCACTAAAAACTAATAGATCTAAATCACGTTGTAACAGAAAGGTAATTGATAACATCAAATAATATGATATTCTAAGTATCAATTACCCCTATTTATGGATCATTTTAGCTTATTATTGTCCGTGCTATAATCTTATTACTTCATATTTCGTTTCAGGACTGTTGATAGGGTATGAAGCGACAAAACGAAGAAGCTATACTCAAGACAAGACTTAAGTAAACTATTACAAGAAAACTACGACGTAACTAAGTGATGACGTTACGTCGTAACTTTATTATGACATGGAATTATCCATAATTTGAAGACTATAGCGTAACTACGTGATGAGGTTACGCTGTAACTATTTGATGACGTGGAATTATCCACATGTTGAAGACTACGCCATAACTAGTGATAATGTTACGGCGTATTGAAGAGTCCGTGGCTAACTTGGAGAATTTATTGAAGACTACGGCGTAGCACCACTTATTATCTACGACGTAATTGAGATTACGGCGTAACATTCATTCCAACTACGCCGTAACTAACCCTACGGATAAGATCAACTAAAGATAACATGAGCTACGGCGTAACTAGTTATAGCGTTACGCCGTAGCAGTTTCTTGGCTTATAAATACCAGCCGATTTTGCTACTTTTATCTCATCTCCCCTTTCCCAAACCTTTCTAGGGTTTGGGGAGAGCACCCACAGAAGAAGATGATGGAGCTAGGAGCAAGAAGATGGAAGTATTCATCTACATTAATCATTTGTAGTAGAGTTTGGATTCTCTTACGATTTCCCTTAATCATTCGATGAATACTATTTATTAATTCAAGTTCAATTGAGTTATTTGTTCTCTTTTATTGCTTCATAGAGATATCTTTATTGTCTATTCACATGAACTAGTTTTGGTAGTATTATATGCTTGTTTGTATCATTACGCTAGCTTTAATTGAATTAAGACCCCAATTGAGTTAGTAGGCTAGAAGAATTGACCATATGACACTAGCCTGATGGATTGCGAGGAAATGGGAGGGATGACAACTGACCATACTGCCTTGCGTAAGAATTGACCATAAGACCACCTCACAAGCGGAGGTACTTAAGAAGTTAGAGAGATCTAAGATTCCGAAAGGCCGGATCTCTACCAAATGTGATCTATTAGATTTGGCGCTTAATGACTCAACCAAATATCCAACCTCGGCTTACTAGCATGGGGTAGTACCTGTGGTTCTTGAGGCGATAGGAAGGGAAAATAGACTAGGATGACCTTACCTTGCAATTCCTGGTGATATTTATGCCACTGTACGATGTTTACGATTTTGAACTATTGCTTGAATTACTTGGATTAATGCTCTATCTTTCTCCTTCTTCCTCTTGATTCTAATCTGTGAGTAGCATTGTTACGTTTACTATTCAATGCTTTTAAACTATTACTTCATTACTATCTGTTACCACATAACATGCTTTGATTTCTTTCGCAACAGCTCTTAGGGACGACACTCGGATTTACCTAGGCTTTACTACATGCGACCGGGTACTCTGCCCGATAGTATGTGTTTATCCTTGTACATCTTAGTTTATAAATGTAAAACAGAATGAAAATACGCATCAGGTTTTTGGCGCCGCTGCTGGGGAGCAGTTTAGTTGAAAGATTTTAAGGTATATTTATGTTTGACCTATTTATGAGACGGACATGCCTGACCAGTGATGACTCAGGTACGTGATTCGTTATCTCGTATTACAATTTTAAAAATTAGAATTTTTTCACTAATTATAGGCCTGTTACGACGTAGCCTGTCATTGTTACTACGCTGTAACCATCCTACCGTAGCTGATCTCTCCAGGTTTTCTCTAATTACGGCGTAACTCATTTTCATGGCTACGCCGTAACACTTCTATGAGGTGTTTTCCTTTAAATTATTTTTCTACTAAACTTGTATTAGTAATTAAATGAACTTTGTGGGGATGTTCCCTGTAAACCCTCACGAGAATTAACTCGTCCACTTGGGACACCAAGTGTTTTAAAAGGCTTGTTGCATACGCTAAACGCAACCATGATTCCTACAAAAATGAGTTAGGATTTCTTTTTGTTTTTATTAGATTTATGCTTGTGGTAGTGTTGTGATTTCAGGGAAATGGAGTTTGCTCATGAAGGCTTGTTGAAGGCACGAAGATTTCTCATGATCCTTCTTTCATCTTGGAGCAAATTTCAGGGAAGTTCTCGCTCTAATTCTACCTTCTCTTCACATTTACTTCATTTTTAGAACAAAAGGGACTTTGTGCATTTCAAGTGGGGGGGGGGGGGGGGGACGGGAGTAGAATTATCTTGAACTTTATTTTGTCCTCACTTTTCTAGTTTATTTTGAAATTTTTTGTCATTTTTAAACTTTTGACATGTTTTTACTAACCGAACTAGAATAGACCTTAGCTGAGCGCACTTAACCCTAGAATTAATATGGTGAGGATTAGCCTATTCAGTTTCCCCCTGTTTACCCAAATCCACGAAAATATTGAGTGCGCCGGTAGTTTTGTAAACTTTAGAACTTGGCTTTTACATCATTTCAAACCCATAGACGAGTAATGTGCTAGACACATTTGGAAGGGACAATTTCAGGAGGCAATGTTTTAGGATTATCACCCAAATAGCCTTATATGTGTGTGTTTATCGATTAGTCACCTCGACTTCTCGACCCCCGTGTAAACCCTTTTGTTGCACTCATCTTTAGTGCAAGATACCCCTAGTACACCCTTTTGAGCCATTCCTTTCGTTTCTTACCCCAATATATATATATTGTTTCGATACACCATTACACCTTAGCCTACCGTGTAGTCTAGTTCATGATTGGGAAGTTGTTGTTTGCCCTAGTTCGAGGTCTAAGTGGATGAATCCAGGAATCACACCTACAATGACATATCATTGAAGATCATTTGAAGACCCCCCAAATTCTCATATATTGTTCACTCAAGTTGGGGGGGGGGGGTGTATATTGATTCCAAAAAAAAAAAAAAATGAAATTCCGCATGTAGATACTTGAAATAAACAGGTGCACCAATATATAGCACCTTGATGAAGAGCTTATCAAGATTTAGTATCGAAGAGGCCACTTCGGTCACATTAGAAGACAAGAGTTGGTGAATAATTCTACACCAACATGAAGACCAAGTTTTGTGCCCATAATGACATCCTATAATGGCACACTTACTTGATATGATCCAATTTCTGCGTTTCGAAGCTTAGACCTTGGGCGAACGGTAGGCTTAGACTATTTGCTTCTCATTTTTCATTTTACACCAATTTTGTGAAAACCCATGTCTATTCCTACCTTTTAGTCGTGAATCATGCTTAGGTGAGAGAATCGAGCAGGTCTCGGTGTCTTGCTCGGCATTCCGGTCATGTATCATTTCCTTTGTCGCTCTTGCCGTATCATGTTAGTAACGACACCACACCCTTAACCTTATATGTGTTCACCCAATGTTGCCTTCGAGGGTTGTTCTGACCTTAGCTCTAGTGGGGGAGTTTTGGGTAACTGCCAAGCCTATGATAGAATACATACTATGACAGTGCAATGAGTGATCACCCAGAAAATTGACACTTAGAATATAGAGAGAGTGAGTGTTTGTTCCCTTTTTCATGAGGTGTTCGGCTTTGAGAAATTCTAGCATAGGATATTTTTAAATGTATGTTTCCCTAGTAATAATGGGGAATGTCTTTTTAAAGATATGATAAGGCGAAAAGTGTACCACTTTTGGGGGGTCATTTAAGCCCGAATTCATAATTATTTGATCAATTATTGCCATAAATCGTTCCTTTTGTCATTTTAGGTACTTTTGAGAGGAAATTTACAAAAGGAAGCATTTTGGACGTTTTTGGAGCGAAAAAGTGAAGAAAACGACAAAGTCTCAAAATCCTTGCAGGGAACAGTACCTGATGGCGTCAAGGCAATGCAAGTGACGGCGTCAAGATTGGCAAAAGAGGTGGATGTGGAAAATATACATGACGAACCAGAACATTTTCAAGGCAATTTGGCCTGACGGCGTCACCAAGGCCGTCATGGTCAAAACACATGTGACGGCCCATAGTAAAATTACACATGACGGCGTCAGAAGTGGATCTAGGCAATACAAATTTTATCTTGGCGGCGAGTTGACGGCGTCACAAGCTATAACGTGACGCCGTCAAGGTGTAAAATCTATATATAGTTTTCTATTTTTCATTTATTAAGTGTGTAACTTTTGGAGAGCTTCTTTGTGAAAACCCTAGACGAATTTTCTGTAACAATAAGGGTTTCAACCCTTGTTCCATCCATGTTCAATTGAAGATAAGTATTCCAATAATCATACGATATGTCTATGTGTTGTGTGATTCTATCTTATGCTTTTCTTCTTTTTAACATGCTAGGCTAGGTTTTTATTGTGTTTGCTTAGATGTAATGAAACCTAGATGTTGATTATTGGTTGATGGTTTGTGTATAGTTGTTGTAGATGATTGTATTTGATGTTAGGCTTAAGAAAACTGACAGACTTCCAATTGGTAACTTGCTTGAACGTCTTAAGAAACATGATCGGAGGTGTACTACGATTTACGGTTGTATTTAATGCATAAGCGAATTCTAGTGATCCCATGTTAGGAGCTTTTAGTCGGCTCGACATAGGAGTGAAGTAGGAGCTTATAGAGTTAGGGAATTTCGTACACGGCCCTACGACTGGTATTAAGGAATATAACCCGTCATCCATGCAATTGTAACAAGCTAATCAACCGCTAAAAGATATCTAGGGAGTAATGAAATCTAAGTAAACACATTTTCTCTTATTATTGTTTACACCACAATTTAGTTTTAGTTTATTTTATTTTATTTTATTTTGATTGCATCTTTAGTTAATTGGGTTAGTTGACTAGCAACTAATTTCGCCTACTCCTTCAAAACCCAAGATTTGATTTGCTTTTATAAAAATATAAAAATACAAAAAGAATCATCCCTCATCTTTAGACCTAGTTTAGTAGACTTTTTAATCCTAGCGACCACTATTCCTGAGTTGAAAGATCAATCCCCCGGTACTTGTCACTATACTATACTACAATGAACAGGTACACTGCCTGGTGGGGATTGCAAGCTTCTCAAGATCCCTTGAGAGGTAAAACCTTTTGCGAGGGTGCAATTCCACGCATTAAGTTTTTGGCGCCGCTGCCGGGGAATAGTTATTGTTTAGGTTGAAATTTATTTTTATTAAGTCTACTTGCTAGATTCGTTTCTAGTAAGATTTTTATTTTATTTTTATAGATTTCTTTAGTCTATCTTATTTCTTCATTTCTTTGTTCCTAACCTTTGCCACCCGCCATCATGGCAAATGAAGATCTTTCTAATCTTAGAGTCACCAGAAGTCGTAGTTCCTTAAGAAATCTTGTCTCTCCTTATGCAGAACCTGAAAGGGAAATTCATAGGCTAAGGCAATCTCTTCCAACATCCGAACCATCTGGTGCAACCATCAACTTTTATGGAGCCCTCTCTGAAGAAAATTCAGATCATCACCTTACATCCCTAGCTCCCAATCCAGCCTGTTGACATAAATAATGCCTAAAAACATTATTAACATGTTATCAATATCTCTAGGTTTTAATTATCACAAAATATAAACTCATAGAACTAAAACTTGTGACATAAACAAGTATTTAATGATTAATATTTCTCTTTACATACAAATCACTTAAGGTATGAATAAACAAAATGTTTAGTGTATTTTATGATCAAAGGAAAGTTTAATTAAGCATTACAAAGTTTATTTAATTATATAAACATATTATATATTTTTGAAAAACACTTTTGGTAATAAAGAAAAATGTTTTATTCATACTAAATATATGAATTCAAATTTTTAACCAAAATCAGTTAGTTTTTCACCAAATAAACTTTCCCCACTAAAAGACAAAGAATCTGGCCGTTTCAGCTGGGCGGCCCCCTTAATTATAAAGGGCGGTCCCCTTAATTTTAAGGGGGCCGGCCATGATTTAAGGGGACCGGCCACGCTCCTCTGTCAGATTCTGTTGCCTATAAATACCACCTTAAACCTGAATTTTTTTCTCACCTTTTGCACTACTAAACTTTCTGATCTAGATCCAAATCTCCACTCTTTTATCCTTTGATCATAAGTATATAAATTCTTTGTTTCAAAGTGATCCAACCTTCATCCCCTCAAGTGCAAGAGAAGAATACTTCTATCCCTCAAGACAAGAAGTATTACAACTTGTTGTGATCTCCACATCCAAGTTGTTGGTGCATCATCAAAGATCTTTTACATTATTCTTTGTGAAGATTGTTGTGAATATTTGATTGTAGATAGTTGTGTTAGATATTGATTGTGTGATTAGTTAGTAGCTTGGTGTGAAGAAGATAAGCTAGGTACTAGATTGGTGTGAAGAAGATAGGTGTGGAGTAGTTAGTTGTGAAGTAGATAGATTTGAAGAAGTTGTGTAGAAGTTGTGACTTAGGTGTGACGAAGTTGTGGTGTGAAAAGTGGTGTGTAGATTGGTGTGTATATTGGTGTGTACGGTTTTCTCCACCATAAGGGAGCTTGTTGATATAGTGAAGAAAACTCTCGAGTTAGGTGCTCGGGGAGTGGAGTAGGGCAAGGAAGGTGTCCTTGTAGCCGAACCACTATAAATCTCTTGTCTCGCGGTTCGATCTTTCCATCTCTTACTTATTTCATTACTTATCAATATAATATATTGTGTAGTATTAATTGTTTATATTGTACAAGACTTGAGATCACATATTATCGAATCTAAGTTTTTAAAAGCTAAGAAAAACTCTAAAACTAATTTTTATAACAAAGTAAAAAGACGTAAAACTATTCAACCCCCCCTTCTAGTTTTCCACAATTGGTATGAAGAGCCACGTCTAGCAAGATTTTTAAAATATATTGTATTTTAAAACTTGTAACGATCTATGGAATCTGAAAAATATTTCGAAGGGCAATCTATGCAAAGACCACCACTATTTGAAAGTGATGGATTTTTATATTGGAAAAATAGATTCGAAACGTATGTGAAATCAATATTATTACTTTTGGTGATTTTCCTCCTATTCAATATAATGTTGAAACTAAAATGAATGAAATTGTATCTTTTGAAAAACAAAATGATGATTTGAAAAAGAAATTAGCAAAAAATAATGAGGCTAAAATGGTAATTTATAATGTGTTACCACGCAAAGAATATGAAAGAATCTTTATGTGTAAAACCGCCAAAGAAATTTGGGATTCTTTACTAATTACTCACCAAGGTAATAGCCAAGTCAAAGATAATAAAATAGATCTTCTTGTACAACAATATGAACAATTTATGATTCCGGAAGAGGAATCAATTGATAATGCTTTTGCTAAGTTTAACACTATCATCACAAGTTTAAAAGCACTTGATGAGACATTTTCTAGTAAAAATTGTGTTAGGAAATTTCTTAGGGCATTGCATCCAAAATGGCGAGCTAAGGTCACGGCAATCGAAGAATCAAAGAACTTGATGACGTTATCACTAGATGAACTAATTGGCAACTTGAAGGTTCATGAAGAAATCATAAGAAGAGATTCGGTAACGGTCAAAGTCAAGAAAGAACAAACCAAATCAATTGCTCTAAAAGCCAAAAAGGAACCTAGTGATGATGATGATTCAAGTGACGAAAGTGAAGACGAAGAATATGCAATGGCCGTAAGAGAATTCAAGAAGTTCTTCAAAAGATGAGGAAGATTCACTAGATCATCACGAGACGAAAGAAAAGCATTCCAAAGGAATAGAAGTGACAACTACGGGAAGAGAAAATGCTTTAGATGTGGAAGTCCAAATCATCTCGTTGGCGAATATCTAAAGCCACCGGGTTACGAAAGTCAAGGTGCTTTTGTTAGTGGAACATGGAGTGATAGTGACAAAGAAGAAGTTGAAAAGCCAAGAGACGAAAAGTGTTTTATGGTAAAAGAAACCGACGAAATATATTTAGGAATTGACTTGGAACCTGACGAATGGATCAAAGATAGCGGATGTTCGAGGCACATGACTGGGAATCGCAATCTATTCTCTACATACAAGGCATACAATGGAGGTAACGTTATTTTCGGTAGTGACTTACGTGGAAAAATTATAGGTAGAGGAATTAGAAAAGGTGGCATATATGTTATGAAACTAGGAAACAAACCCGAGGATAGGATATGCCTAACTACCCTAGATGAAAAATCTACACTATGGCATAAGAGATTAGGACATGCTAATATGCAACAAATACAATCTTTGACCTCTAAGAAATTAGTTAGAAATTTGCCTAATCTAAAATATGACAAGCATTTTTGTGATGCATGTAAAATTGGAAAACAAGCTCATGCTAGTCACAAAGCCAAGAATATAGTATCCACTACTAGATGCCTAGAATTATTACATATGGATCTTTTTGGTCCATCCGATGTGCGGAGCTATGGAGGAAACAAATATACCTTAGTGATAGTAGATGACTACTCACGATACACGTGGACTAGGTTTTTAAGTGACAAGACCCAAGCCTTTGAAAAATTCGAAATATTTAGTAGAATGATTCAAAATAAATTAGGATGCTCAATAGTTACCATTAGGACGGACCATGGAAGGGAATTTGATAACGAAGTACAATTCGGAAAATATTGCGAGTTAAATGGAATATCTCACAATTTCTCCGCTCCTCGTACTCCTCAATAAAATGGCGTAGTAGAAAGAAAAAATAGGCCACTACAAGAAATGAGTAGAACTATGTTAAATGAACAATCCATTCCACAAAAATTTTGGTGTCACGCCGTAGATACATAAACTTATATTTTAAATAGGGTATCAATTAGAAGAATTCTAGGAAAAACTTCTTATGAGTTATTAAGAGGTAGAAAACCAAACTTAAGCTACTTTAAGGTATTTGGAAGTAAATGCTATATTTTAAACACTAAGGACTATCTCACTAAGTTTGATCCAAAATCATATGAAGGAATATTTTTAGGATACTCACAAAATAGCAAAGCATATATAATACTTAACAAACACTCCATGAAAGTAGAGGAATCACTAAATGTAACATTTGATGAAACACCACCACCTCCTAAAACATTACCTTTAGAAGATGATGATTTAATCGAAGATGAAGCTATTGAGGTTAGTAAAACAAAACCCATAGGAAATGATAATGAAGACATTCACTTAGAAAATAACGAAACTGTTAATATTAAAGAATCTAGATCTCATCCATTAGATAATATAATAGGACATCTTAACCAAAGAACCCTTAGGTCACAAGCCCAAGATAAAAATAATTTCTTTTGTTTCCGCTCAGCAATAGAACCTAAGAATATTAGCGAGGCTTTAAAGGATGAAAGTTGGGTTATAGCTATGCAAGAAGAATTAAATCAATTTAAGGCGAATGATGTTTGGGAATTAGTCCCAAATCTAAAGGATATGACCATCATAGGAACCAAATGGGTATATAGGAATAAGTTAGACGAGAATGGAATAGTTACTAGGAATAAAGCTAGGTTAGTTGCCCAAGGTTATAATCAACAAGAAGGAATTGACTATGACGAAACTTATGCCCCTGTAGCTAGACTAGAATCGATTAGGATATTACTTGCCTATGCTTGCGCCCTAGATTTTAAGTTATTCCAAATGGATGTGAAAAGTGCATTCCTTAACGGTTTTATCAATGAGGAGGTATATGTGGCACAACCTCCAGGATTCATTGACTTCGCAAAACCTGATTATGTTTATAAGTTAAAGAAAGCTTTGTATGGACTCAAACAAGCTCCCAAAGCTTGGTATGATTGATTAAAAGCTTTTCTTATTAAACATGATTATTCCATGGGAATGGTAGATAACACTCTTTTCACTAAAAGGAAAGACCCAAATCTCATCATTGTCCAAATATATGTTGATGACATTATATTTGGATCGACTTGTCAAGACATGTGTGATGAATTTGCCAAAATTATGCATGATGAGTTTGAGATGAGTATGATGGGTGAACTTAACTTCTTCCTAGGATTACAAATAAAACAATTAGAAGATGGAATATTTTTTAACCAATCTAAGTACATTAAGGAAATGCTTAAGAATTTTGGCCTAGAAGACTCAAAACCCATGAAAACTCCCATGTCTACGGAGGTAAAGCTCACAAAGGATGATGAAGGTGAGTCCGTAGATAACACCAAGTATAGAGGAATGATAGGTAGTTTACTATACTTGACGGAAAGTAGACCCGACATCATGTTTAGTGTCTGCCTTTGTGCCCGTTTTCAAGAGGATCCCAAAACCTCTCACCTAGAAGCGGTTAAGCGTATCTTCCGATACGTTAAAGGCACTATACACTTAGGATTATGGTATCCTAAGGAATCCGGCATAGAAACCATTGTCTATGCAGATTCGGATCATGCGGGAGACTACGTAGATAGAAAGAGCACTAGCGGTATTTGCACGTTTATGGGATGTTGTCTAACGTCTTGGTTTTCGAAGAAGCAAACCGCTCTTGCTATTTCTACCACCGAAGCCGAATATGTAAGCGCCGGAAAGGCATGTCAACAAGCACTATGGATGAAACAAGCTCTCGTAGACTATGGCATTAGGTTAGAAAATGTCCCCATTATGTGTGATAACAAAGGTGCGATATATTTAAGTAAAAATCCGGTGCAACACTCTAGGACTAAACACATAGAAATACGTCACCATTTTCTTAGGGATAATGTACAAAAAGGAAATATATCTATAGAAAAGGTTGCATCGGAAGACAACATTGCGGATATATTCACAAAACCCCTTAAGCGTGAATTATTCAACCACTTGCGTTTAGGATTAGGAATGATGGAACAAGTTGACTAAATTATATTGAATTATTTCAAATTTATACTTGCATGAAATTCATTTTTCTTCCACTTCACCTATTCTGAGTCTAGGAATCTATTTCGCACAAAACTAAAGATTGAGAAAAGCTATTTTCTTTGCATAAACCGTTTTGTAAAACTCAATCAATTTTCTCTAAAAATTATTCTCACAATCTAGGAACCCCATGAAAATCACTTTCCTTGCATTGTTGACTAATCCTAAAAACATTCTATTTCAAAATCATGCATAATCCTAAAAACATTCTATTTCAAAATCGGGTTAATACACAAAAAAGTTACTAAACTTTACAAAAAAGTTCGCCTAAGTTACTGAACTTTCATTTTGTTCACTTAGGTTACTGAACTTTGAAACTTTGTTCAATCAGGTTACTAAACTTTGAAACTTTGTTCAATCAGGTTACTAAACTTATCAAAAAATATATGTTCAGGTTACTCGGACTAAGGCTGAATTTTCGAGTGTATCTTTCCCGAAAGTTCAGTAACCTAAGTGAACAAAATGAAAGTTCAGTAACTTAGGCGAACTTTTTTGTAAAGTTTAGTAACTTTTTTGTGTATTAACCCTTTCAAAATCATGCATAAATTCTCACATAAATTGTCAAGATATATAATCTAATATATGTCTTTGATATTCATGATCGAGCAAAAATTGAATCAAGGAGATTATTTGGATTGTTTCTTAGGATCGTTATCTCTTTTTGCTTATAGGAGTCGAAACAATCACAACTCCACATTTGTTGCATATAGACACTCACTAGGACAAATTCATTAATAATGGTGTCATCTTGATCCATCATTAGTTATTCACTCACTAATTACCCTTGCCTTTAATCTAAGATAGATGTCTTAGGAAGCTTAATTGTGCTTACCTTTATTTGCTTTCTCTTGCTTATTATATGTTGATTATTTGCTCTTGTATTTATGTGTTTTTGCATGCATGCTATATCTTGATTAGATTAGACTCTGTATTGCCTAAGAGAATTGAACTTGCTTGAATTCTAATCCAAACACATAACCTTTCTGCAAATTTTCTGCCAAAAACCCAATTCTGGCAACCTGGAAATCACCAGATGGGCGGCCCCCTTAATTCTGTAAGGCGGCCCCCTTAATCATTAAGGGGACCGCCCCCTAATTAAGGGTACCGGCCATTTGGTGTTCGGGTTTACAGAATCTTTTCTGCTTTTTAGCCCATTTCAACCTACATTTCCCATTTTTCACCAACACATTTTGTCCTAATCCCCCAAACAATCCTTATCCATCCTTAAACACACAAATCTTACACTATAAATATCCCCAATCCTCAAAACTCTCCATTCATCCCATCATGAACTCTCCAAACAAACCAAAATCAAAAGCCTCAAGGCTAGCAAGGATGACGGAAAAACCCGTTTGGCGACGAAAAAGCCCTCGAAACAAATCCATCATCATAAATGAAGTTGGAAATCATTCCTCACCACCAACTTCTTATTTCCCAAACTTTGCATCAAACCAACAAAGTCATTAATTTGATCCACTCTACAAACCATACAACATTGGCCAAACATCTTCCTTCAAGCCAAACTACACCTCTCAACCTCCAACAACTTATAATGATCCATGCAAGTTTGATCAACCATCAAACTACAATTCCAACTACACAAACCCAACTCATCCATACCAAACCTATGATCCCCTCCACATTGCCACGGAAAAACAAAAGTTCCGTGATGAAATAAACCAAATCCATGATCTTAGTGATCTCCTTGCTATGCATCTTGCACAACGCAACAAAGGGCAACCTCCATCATCACCCTATGCAAATTGCCTCCCCCACTCTCTTAACTTGGATCAAGTTACAAACCACACTCACTTTTGCCCTTGTTGCATATTCCTTAAAAAACAAATCCTCTACTTGAGTGAAGATATTTCTTGGATTGAATATCTTCTCACTCGCAATCATCCAATACCACCCTTAACACGATACAACATCGTGAGATCCACTTCTTCCATTCCACACTCCACTCCATATCCCTCTCAATCAAACATCTAAGCTTTATGCTTATGTTTCTCTTCAAGCAAATAAAACAATCAACCATGGGTTGCAAGCAAGTCCAAGTGCTCTCTTAGGCAAAATAGGACTATGTCTTTTCTTTTGTGTTATTTTTATCAATATGCTCCAAGCATATTGAATGTTGTAATGCTTATCATTCCTATAATGCTTGAATGAATCTATGTTTAGTTGCATAATTGTTGCTTTGCATATATGTGTATCTTGCTCTCTTCAAATATTTTTGTAGCAAAGTTATCCATTGCTCGTTTCCTTGGTGCTATCAAATGAGGGGGAGCATACATTAAGGGGGAGCTTTCTACCCGTTTAAACTTCCCTCGCGGAGCTTACTCGGCTTAACCTTTTTAATTAATACAAAAAGGGGGAGAAGAGAAATGTAAACTATATAATACTTGTCTAAAAACAAGTTTTAGATATATTGAGTTTAAGGTTTTGTAATAATCAAAAAGGGGGAGATTGTTGACATAAATAATGCCTAAAAATATTATTAACATGTTATCAATATCTCTAGGTTTTAATTATCACAAAATATAAACTCATAGAACTAAAACTTGTGACATAAACAAGTATTTAATGATTAATATTTCTCTTTACATCCAAATCACTTAAGGTATGAATAAACAAAGTGTTTAGTGTATTTTATGATCAAAGGAAAGTTTAATTAAGCATTACAAAGTTTATTTAATTATATAAACATATTATATATTTTTGAAAAACACTTTTGGTAATAAAGAAAAATGTTTTATTCATACTAAATATATGAATTCAAATTTTTAACCAAAATCAGTTAGTTTTTCACCAAATAAACTTTCCCCACTAAAAGACAAAGAATCTGGCCGTTTCAGCTGGGCGGCCCCCTTAATTATAAAGGGCGGTCCCCTTAATTTTAAGGGGGCCGGCCATGATTTAAGGGGACCGGCCATGCTCCTCTGTCAGATTCTGTTGCCTATAAATACCACCTTAAACCTGAATTTTTTTCTCACCTTTTGCACTACTAAACTTTCTGATCTAGATCCAAATCTCCACTCTTTTATCCTTTGATCATAAGTATATAAATTCTTTGTTTCAAAGTGATCCAACCTTCATCCCCTCAAGTGCAAGAGAAGAATACTTCTATCCCTCAAGACAAGAAGTATTACAACTTGTTGTGATCTCCACATCCAAGTTGTTGGTGCATCATCAAAGACCTTTTACATTATTCTTTGTGAAGATTGTTGTGAATATTTGATTGTAGATAGTTGTGTTAGATATTGATTGTGTGATTAGTTAGTAGCTTGGTGTGAAGAAGATAAGCTAGGTACTAGATTGGTGTGAAGAAGATAGGTGTGGAGTAGTTAGTTGTGAAGTAGATAGATTTGAAGAAGTTGTGACTTAGGTGTGACGAAGTTGTGGTGTGAAAAGTGGTGTGTAGATTGGTGTGTACGGTTTTCTCCGCCATAAGGGAGCTTGTTGATATAGTGAAGAAAACTCTCGAGTTAGGTGCTCGGGGAGTGGAGTAGGGCAAGGAAGGTGTCCTTGTAGCCGAACCACTATAAATCTCTTGTCTCGCGGTTCGATCTTTCCATCTCTTACTTATTTCATTACTTATCATTATAATATATTGTGTAGTATTAATTGTTTATATTGTACAAGACTTGAGATCACATATTATCGAATCTAAGTTTTTAAAAGCTAAGCAAAACTCTAAAACTAATTTTTATAACAAAGTAAAAAGACGTAAAACTATTCAACCCCCCCTTCTAGTTTTCCACACAGCCGCGATATGGACACTCCTGAAATTGCCACACCTAAGCGCCTTAAGGATTATTCTTCCCCGAACCCTCATGGCTTCTCTAATGCCATTGTATTTCCAAACGAACGTACCAATGAGGTCTTGCATGCAATGATGTTTGCCTTGTCCAAAGTGTATACAGGTTTCGCGGATTGCAAACTGATGATCCAATACAACATATTAGGGATTTGTTAAAGATAGTGGACACTCTCCATGCGGATGGGGCCACTAGAGACACATCTCGACTACGGTTCTTTCCCTTTACCCTTCAAGAAAAATCCAAGGATTGGTACGATAAACTTCCCCCTGAGTCCATTATTACATGGGAGCCGCTTATCTCTAAGTTTTACAAGAAATTCTTCCCTGCAAGAAAAAACTCAGTGTTTAGGGATAGGATCCTCCGTTTCCGTAAGGGAAAAGACGAACCCATATATAGATCATGGATTAGATTCAAGGACCTAATAAGGCAAGTTCCCCATCATGGCATCGAACTTTAGCTTCTTATCCAAATCTTCTATGACAACGTCTCCCAAAATGATCAACATGGGATCAATAATTCGATAAAAAGGAAAATAGCCAATCTAAGCGCCGAGGAAGGGTGGAATAGGATTGAGGAATATGCTCAAGATCAAGACAATACCTGGGATGAACCCGATTCAACTATGAGTATATCTGAAATCATGCAAACACTCTCATCTGAGGATCGGCTAAGGAAGCTTCACGAAAGGGTATCATACTTAGCAGGGTCGCGAACAGCTAAACAACTATCAAATCCATACCTGATTTGCGACCACTGTGGGGGCCCGCATGAAATAGAGGAATGCGGAGGAGAGCCCACTACAGAACGCGCATACCTGTCAAGCCATGACATTTTCGATGACCCTTCCCTGTTAACTTTCTACCATAACGCTGATTTTACCCCTTGGGGAAATCTTGTAAGAAAAGAGGAGGGAGAGAAAGGTCCTGACTTCAAAATCAGGAGCACTTTTGAGGATGATCTTGGAAATTTCACCCATGAAAAAAGCTTACAATTGAAAGGACTTCACGAGCTCATTACTGAACAACAAAATGACACGGGAAAATGGTTCCAAGAGCTCAATTCCGCCCTCGATGGTCGTAACAAGCCTCAAGTAAACCAAACAGATCCCCTACTCGTGATTACTACTCGGGCCAGAACAACAACCAAGGACCCCCTTATCCTGATCAACACCCCATTGCGGTCGAGCCAGGCATTTCTCACAGGGAAGGAGGTGATGTGAACGATGAGACTCATGAACAACCCCCTCAGACGACCTCCTCTCCACTTGATCCACCCAACCAACCTGTGAAAGTCCCCTTTCCATCCTGCCTCAAGAATCAAAAGATTGAGAATGATAATAAAAGATTCTTGTCATATCTGAAGGATTCGGTAGTCACCATACCCCTCCTTGATGCTTGCTACCATATGCCCAAGTATAGCACATACTTCAAGAGATTACTTGCTAACCGAAAGAGACTCGAGGGTCTTGTAACCCTAGGAGAGGAATGCTCGGTGGTGACCCATCGAGGTCTACCAAAAAAGGTAGATGACCCGGGTAGCTTCACCTTGCCCTGTTCCATAGGATCTTTATCGGTAAAGAATGCTCTAGCTGATTTAGGGGCAAGCATCAACCTCATGCCTTATTCCATGTTCCTCAAATTAGGGTATTCCGGATTGAAGAAAACTCGTATGAACATCCAGCTAGATGATAGATTAGTCAAATACCCCTTGGGGATATCCGAGAACGTGCTGGTTAAAATTGGGAGGTTCAAATTTCTGGTTGACTTTGTAATTTTGGAAATGGAGGAGGATGACCTTGTACCCATCATCTTAGGAAGACCATTTCTTGCCACTGCTCGTGCTGTCGTTGATGTTCATGATGGCAAATTAACTCTGCGAGTGGGAACCGACAGCGTAACCTTTGATATTAAGGATACAATGAACCTTTCTCTCGAAGCTGCTAACCGGCTATATTTCATCGGAGAAGTCGATGAGTTAACCGATGTCATTGACAACTGTGTTGATGAACAGATCGAAAAAGGCTGGTTGCGAGATGAAGCCTTCCTTCCCATAATCGATAAGGAGAGGGAAGAAAGAGTTAGCGCAGTATCCTTCTATCCTGGACAAGGAGCCACTGAACTGCTCGAGCTTCGTAAACCCGAAAACAAACTGAAGCCCTCCATTGTCGAACCACCTAAGCTAGAACTTAAGGAACTCCCAAACCACTTAGAATATGCTTTCCTACAAGGAGAAGATCAACTGCCAGTAATCATAAATTCTTCCTTGAAAGATGAGCAAAAAGATAAACTCTTAGGAGTTTTGAAGAAATATAAGGGAGTCATTGCATGGAGTGTAGCCGACATCAAGGGAATTGACTCGACCTTTTGCACACACAAGATTCTTATGGAGGAAGATTATAAACCAGCTGTGCAACCCCAGAGGCGAGTGAATCCCAATATTAAGGAAGTGGTAAAAAAGGAAGTCATCAAACTCTTGGACGTAGGGCTGATCTACCCCATTTCAGATAGTCCGTGGGTTAGTCCTGTGCAGGTTGTACCAAAGAAAGGAGGGATGATTGTGGTGAAAAATGACAAAGGTGAATTGGTGCCCCAAAGGACAGTCACTGGCTGGCGTGTGTGTATTGATTATAGAAAACTGAATGCTGCCACCCGAAAGGACCACTTCCCTCTCCCGTTCATAGATCAAATGTTGGAAAGATTAGCAGGACATGAGTACTACTATTTCTTGGATGGATTCTCAGGATACTTACAAATCCCCATAGCCCCTGAGGATCAAGAAAAAACTACGTTCACTTGCCCATATGGAACATTCACCTATAGGAGAATGCCTTTCGGGTTATGTAACGCTCCCACCACTTTTCAGCGATGTATGACCGTAATCTTTCATCAGTTAATGGAAGATAGCATGGAAGTCTTCATGGATGATTTCTCAGTATTTGGGAACTCTTTCGATCGTTGTCTCGCTAACCTCGAAAAAATGCTCAAATGTTACGAGGAAACCAATTTGGTCCTAAATTGGGAAAAATGCTACTTTATTGTGAAAGAAGGAATTGTGCTTAGACACAAAGTCTCTGGAAATGGGATCGAGGTGGACAGAGCAAAAATTGAAGCTATTTCCAAGCTACCCTATCCAACTACAGTTAAGGCAATACGTAGCTTCTTGAGTCATGCCGGTTTCTATAGGAGATTCATTAAAGACTTCTCTAAAATAGCTCGACCAATGACTCAGTTGCTTGTTAAGGATGCCCCTTTCGAATTCTCTCAAGAATGCAAGGATGCATTCAATCGGCTAAAGCAGGAACTCACGCAAGCCCCAATTATGGTTACACCTAATTGGGAATTGACCTTCGAAATCATGTGCGACGCTAACGACTATGCTGTTAGAGCAATGATGAGGCGAAAAATGAACCGTTTTTAGGGGGTCATTTAAGCCCGGAATTGAATTTATTTGATCAAATATTTCCCTAAATCGTTCATTTTGTGATTTTAGGTACTTTGGGAGTGAATTCTGGAAAAGGAAGCATTTTGGACGTTTTTGGAGCATAAAAGTGAAGAAAACGGCAAAGACTTAATTTTCCATGCTGAGAACAGTACCTGACGGCGTCAAGAAGGAAATTTTCACGACGTCAAGAGTAAAATCCATGACGACCGAGAGAAAACCTGAAGGCGTCAAGAGAAGAGCGTCAAGAGCAATTTTGGTGACGGCCTGCAAATGGAATACACATGACGGCGTCAAACCCAGATCTAGGCAGTATGAGAATTTATTTGGCGGCGAGATGACGGCGTCATAAATTTACTCTTAACGCCGTCACCTCACAAAATCTATATATACTTTTCTATTTTTCATTCATAAAAAGAGGAACTTGTGTGGAGAATACTAGGGTCGAACCTAATAAACCCTAGGTCGTTTGTAACAGTATTTTCAAGGGTTTTCACCCCTTGAAACCTTTCATGTTCAATTAAGATAAGTCTTCTTTCAATTCAATCAATATGTCTATGTGTTGTTTGAATATATCTTATGCTTGTCTTGATTTCAACATGCTAGGCTAGATCTTTCATGTGTTTGCTTAGATGTAATGAAACCTAGATGTTGATTATAGGTTGATTGCTTGTTTATAGTTGCATTGGATGAATGATTTCAATGTTAGGCTTTAGAAAACTGGCAGATCTCCATTGTGTAACATGCTTGAACGTCTTAAGAAACATGAACCAATGTGTACTAGGTTTTTATGATTGTATTTAATGCATGAGCGAATTCTAGTGATCCCATGTTAGGAGCTTCTTAGCCGGCTCGACATAGGAGTGAAGTAGGAGCTTATAGGATTGGGGAAGTAAGTACGCCACCCCATGAATGGTATTAAGGAATACAATCCGTCATCCACGCAACTGTAACAAGTAATTAACCTGTAAAAGATATCTAGGGAGTAGTGAAATCTAAGTAAACACAATTCTCCCATATATTGCTCACACCACTATCTTAATTTAGTTTATTTTCATTTTTAGTATTTTATTTTGATTGCATCTTAGTTATTGGGTTAGTTGATTAGCAACTAATTCCGCCTAACTCCTTCAAAATCGAGATTTTTACTTGCTTTTATAAAAACCTAAAACTACAAAAAGAATCATCCCTCATCTCTAGACCTAGTCTTTAGGTTTTCTAATCCTAGAGACACTATTCCTAAGCTGAACGATCAATCTCCCGGTACTTGTCACTATACTATACTACAACGATCAGGTACACTGCCTGGTGGGGGTTGCAAGCTTCTCGAGATCCCTTGAGAGGTAAAGCCTGGTGCAATCCCTACGCATCAAGTTTTTGGCGCCGCAGCCCGGGGAACAGTTATTGTCTAGGTTAGGATTTCTTTTTATTAGGTCTACTTGCTAGATTCCTTTCTAGTAAGATTTTATTTTTATTTTTAGGTTCTCTTTAGTCTATCTTATTTCTTCGTGTTTTTGTTCGTAATCTCCACCATCCGCCATTATGGCAACCGACGGATTCTCTAACCTTAGGATCACTAGGAGTCGTAGTTCCACTAGAGACCTTGTCTTGCCTTATGCAGAACCCGATAGAGAAATGTGTAGGCTAAGACGATCTCACTCAACACCTGAACAATCTAGCATAGCCATCGATTTTGATGCACCCCTTTCTGAAGAAACTTCAGAAAATCACCTTACAACCCTTAGCTCCCAATCCAACAACGAGATGAGTACCCCCGCAACTCCCACTCCTAAGCGCCTTAAGGAGTACCATTCCCCAAACCCTCGTGGCTTCTCAAACGCCATTGTCTATCCAAACGAACACACCAATGAGATCTTGCATGCGATCGATGTTTGGCTTGTCCAAAGTGTGTGCAAGTTTTGTGGGTTAGATGATGATGACCCGATTCAACACATCAAGGATTTCTTGAAAATAGTAGACACTCTCCATACGGATGGGGCTACTAGAGACACGTCCCGATTACGATTCTTCCCTTTAACCCTCCACGAAAAAGCCCAAGAATGGTACAATAAACTTCCTTCCGAATCTATTTTCACATGGGAGCAACTCATATCCAAATTTTATGAAAAGTTCTTTCCAGCTGGGAAAACTTCAGCGTTTAGAGATAGGATCCTCCGCTTCCGGAAGGGGAAGGACGAACCCTTCCATAAATCGTGGATTAGATTCAAGGATTTAATAAGACAAGTTCCCCATCATGGCATCGAACTTTGGCTTTTGGTCCAAATCTTTTACGACAATGTCTCCTCAAATGATCGGAACGGAATCAACAATTCTAGAAAGGGGAGATTAGCCAATCTTAGTGTCGAGGAAGGATGGGATAGGATTGAGGAATATGCTCAAGACCAGGATGACACTTGGGATGAACCTGAGTCGACTGCCAGCGTATCTGAAATCACTTCAACATCTTCAGATCGGTTAAGAAAAATTCACAAAAGAATGGAATGCCTAGCTGGGTCGCAGTTACCTAAAAAACTTTCAAATCCTTACTTGATCTGCGACTACTGTGGGGGCCCGCACGAGGTAGAGGAATACGGAGGAGAACCCACAACTGAGCATGCATGCTTGTCAAGAGGTGACATCTATGCTGATCCCTCCCTTTTGCCTTTTTACCAAAACGACGATTACACCCTCTGGGGAAATCTGGTAAAAAGAAAAGAAGGAGAGGAAGGTCCTGAATTCGAAATCAGGAGCACCTTTGAAGATGACCTTGGTCACTTCAGTCAAGAAAAAGGCTTACAATTAAAAGGTCTTGATGAACTAGTCGATGAGCAACAGAATGACATCGGAGAATGGTTCAACAAGCTCAACTCAACCCTCGATAACCTAGAAATACCGTCAGTAAGCCAAAAAGACCCCATGCTCGCGATAACCACTCGAGCTGGAACAACAACCAAGGACCCCCTTTCCCGAACTCGCACCCTATCACCCCCGATCCAAACAAGCCTCGCAAAAAGGAGGGTGATGTGAGCGGCGAGGCTCCCAAACAACCTCCCTTGACAATCCCCTCCCCATCAACCCCACCTAACAAACCTGTGAGAATCCCATTCCCATCCCGACTAAAAAACCAGAAAACTAAGAATGATAATAAAAGATTATTGTCATATCTAAAAGACTCAGTAGTCACCATACCCCTCCTTGATGCTTGTTATCACATGCCGAAGTATAGCGCATACTTTAAAAAATTACTCACCAACCGAAAGAAATTCGAGGGTCTTGTGACCCTGGGGGAAGAATGTTCGGTGGTGACCCGTCGAGGGCTACCAAAAAAGGTAGACGATCCAGGCAGCTTCACCTTGCCTTGCTCCATAGGATCTCTATCAATAAAGAATGCTCTGGCCGATTTGGGGGCGAGTATCAACCTCATGCCTCACTCTATGTTCCTTAAACTAGGATACTCTGGATTGAAGCCTACCCGTATGTACATCCAACTAGCCGATAGATCAGTCAAATACCCCGTAGGGATATGCGAGAATGTGCTAGTCAAGGTTGGGAAATTCAAATTCCCGGTCGACTTCGTAATCGTAGAGATGGAGGAGGATGATTTGGTACCCATCATCTTAGGGAGACCATTTCTTGCTACCGCTCGTGCAGTCATTGATATTCATGATGGCAAGTTAACCTTACGAGTAGGAACCGATAGCTTAACCTTCGACATTAAGGACACTGTGGATCTCTCTCTCGAAGCAGCTAACCGGCTCTATTTCATTGGAGAGGTCGATGAACTCACGGACGTCATTGATGACTGTGTTGATGAACAGATCGAGGAAGGCTGGTTACGGGATGAGAGTTTTCTCCCCTTGTTGGAGGTGGAAAAGATGGAGGATGTTGGTGCAGTCTCCTTCTACCCTAGACAAGAGGCCACTGAGCATCTCGAACTCCGAAAATCTGAAAACAAGCTTAAGCCTTCTATTATCGAACCCCCTGAGCTAGATCTTAAGGAGCTTCCTAACCATTTAGAGTACGCCTTCCTTCATGGAGAGTACCAACTGCCGGTAATCATAAACTCCTCCCTCGAACATGAACAAAAAGGTAAGCTCTTAGAGGTCCTAAAGAAATATAAGGGAGTGCTTGCATGGAGTGTAGCCGACATTAAGGGGATTGACTCAACTTTTTGCAAGCACAAGATTCTCATGGAAGAAGATTATAAACCTACCGTGCAACCCCAAAGGCGGGTGAACCCCAACATCAAGGAAGTTGTAAAGAAAGAAGTCATCAAACTTCTGGATGCAGGATTAATCTACCCAATCTCAGACAGCCCGTGGGTTAGTCCTGTACAGGTTGTACCTAAGAAGGGTGGAATGACTGTAGTTAAGAACGACAAGGGTGAAATGGTACCCCAGAGAACGGTTACGGGCTGGCAGGTATGCATCGATTATAGAAAGCTCAATGATGCCACGAGGAAAGATCACTTTCCCTTACCATTCATTGACCAAATGTTAGAGAGATTGTCTTGGCACGAGTACTATTGTTTCTTGGATAGATTCTTAGGATATTTTCAAATCCCCATAGCACCTGAGGACCAAGAAAAGACCACGTTTACTTGCCCTTATGGAACGTTCGCCTACAAAAGAATGCCTTTTGGGCTTTGTAATGCCCCTGCCACTTTTCAGCGCTGCATGACCGCAATCTTTCACGAACTTATGGAAGACAGCATGGAAGTTTTCATGGATGACTTTTCGGTCTTCGGGAACTCTTTCGACCGCTGTCTTGCTAACCTAGAAAAAATGCTTAAACGCTGTGAGGAAACCAACTTGGTGTTAAACTGGGAAAAGTGTCATTTCATGGTGAAAGAAGGGATTGTGTTAGGACATAAAATCTCAGGGAATGGGATAGAGGTGGACCAAGCTAAAGTTGAAGCTATATCTAAGTTACCATATCCCACGAATGTTAAAGGAATACGCAGCTTCTTGGGGCACGCCGGGTTTTATCGGAGATTCATCAAAGATTTCTCCAAAATAGCTCGGCCAATGACTCAATTGCTAATGAAGGATGCTCCTTTCGATTTCTCTCAAGAATGCAAGGATGCATTCGATCTCTTGAAAAAAGAGCTCACACAAGCGCCGATCATGATTACACCCAACTGGGAGTTACCGTTTGAAATTATGTGCGACGCTAGCGATTTCGCTGTCGGGGCTGTATTAGGCAAACGGCGTGACAAGCTATTCCAACCTATCTACTACGCTATCAAAACCATGAATCCTGCTCAAGAGAATTACTCTACCACTGAAAAAGAATTGTTAGCCGTGGTATTCGCATTCGACAAATTTCGTCAATATCTTGTCCTTTCAAAGATAGTCGTTTTCACTGATCACTCGGCTCTTCGATATCTTTTTGCTAAGCAAGATGCTAAGCCACGACTAATTCGGTGGATCCTGTTGTTACAAGAATTTTTTGTTGAAATTCGTGATAAAAGGGGGGCAGAAAATCTGGCCGCAGATCATCTATCTCGTCTTGAAAATCCCTCTGATGAGCATGATCGAAGTGAGATTCGGGATTCATTTCCTGACAAACAACTCATGTCAATGACAGATTCTGAGCCTTGGTACGCCGATTTTGCCAACTACCTCGCAAGTAGACTCATTCCAGAACACATGACTAGACACGAAAGGAAAAGGTTCTTTTCCTAACTAAAATACTACTTCTGGGATGACCCATTTCTATTCCGGAGGTGTCCTGACCAAATAATCAGGCGTTGTGTTTCGGAAGTTGAGGCAGTAAAAATCAGGAGAGAATGTCACTCTGGCCCCTCTGGAGGCCATCATGGGATAAGCACCACCGCCCGAAAGATTTTCGACGCGGGATTCTATTGGCCTACAATTTTTCGGGATGTCAAAGAAATGGTACAAGCATGCGATGCATGTCAACGGGCCGGGAACATATCACATAGGGATGAAGCACCTCAGAATTTTATACAAGTATGTGAGGTTTTCGATGTCTGGGGAATTGACTTCATGGGACCCTTTCCATCTTCAGGGGGGAATGAATACATTTTAATTGCCATCGATAATGTTTCAAAATGGGCAGAGGCACAAGCCCTTAGGACCAATGATGCCAGGGTGGTTATTCATTTCCTAAAAAAACTTTTCGCTAGGTTCGGGATTCCTAAAGCCCTCATCAGTGATAGGGGAACCCACTTTTTCAATGCGCAAATGGAAAAGGTTATGAAGAGGTATGGGGTGTCCCATCGATTTTCCACCGCCTATCATCCACAGACCAATGGCCAGGTCGAAAACACAAACATGGCTATTAAAAGAATACTTGAAAAAACGGTTAGTCAGAATAGAAAAGACTGGTCATTTAAACTCGACGAGGCCTTATGGGCATTCCGAACCGCCTACAAGACACCTATTGGAACAACCCCGTTTCGCATGGTATATGGTAAGGCATGTCACCTTCCGGTAGAATTGGAACATAAGGCTTATTGGGCGCTTAAGGCATGTAATTTAGATTATACAATTGCCGGAACCAATAGGTTCTTGCAATTACACGAGCTTGATGAGCTTAGATTAGAAGCTTATGAGTCCTCCATTACATATAAAGAAAGGGCGAAAAGATGGCATGACCAAAGAATTAAGAAACCCAAGGAATTTTCAGAAGGGGATAAAGTCCTATTGTACAACTCTCAGTTAAGGTTATTTCCAGGGAAACTCAAGTCTAGATGGTATGGACCATTCACGGTGAAAAGTTCCTCTAAAACTGGAGCCGTTGTGTTACTAGACGATGAAGGTAGAGAGTTTACTGTCAACATACAACATGTAAAACATTATCAAGAAAATAGTAATGAAATGATTAGTGAGGAAGATGTAACGTTTGATGATGAAGTCATGTAGTAACCCATGACCTTGAGTCTAGCTACAAGACTCGTAAATAAAGAAAAGCGCTTCTTGGGAGGCAACCCATGTTTTGTGTGATTTTTATTTTGTTTGTTTGTTATTTGCTTCCGTATGCATGCTTTATTTTTATTGTTGGTAGATCATGTTTTAAAACTAAAATGGTGAAAATACTTTACTTTGTTGTTTGGCTTAGTCTTAACTTCATCCAAAGGTATTTCGCAATAGATAAGTGTAAGGGGAAACCCCAAATATGTTTTTAAGAAACAAACTGATCATGATTCTCCACAATATTAAGTGAACATGTATATTCGTATTTGTTAGAGTCAAATGCTTGTATCGAGTCATAATGATGTTTTGCAGGATTTTCCAGGAAGTAGGACAAAGTTTTTCCAGAAATTTTCCGGAAACTTAACATAAGAATTTCTGCAGGTCACTTCTGACGGCGTCACGAGTTTACTCTTGACGGCGTCACGTGTAAAATTCTGGAAATTTTACCAGTTTTGTTTTTCTAACGAAGTCTTAAAGTTTTTGTTGAATCTTTAGTTTTATAATCTCCAGGAGATCTGCAAACATCATTCCACAAGCATTATATCTTATTTTGTTTTCTAGGATTTGTTAGCATATATAGATTACCGCCGATTTTACGCGAGGTTGCCTTGTCTGTTTTCTCAGGTATTTACAGGTTATGAATGAAAAGAAGATGATTTATATTCTAGAAGGGAAGCTTTGATTGTTCATTTTCTTGGAGGAAAATCTAACCTGGCCACCTTATTATCCATACCGAGCGAATCAGGGGAGTATTTGATTTCATTCATTTTACTTATTTCACTTTTACATTCTTTACTTGAACATTGGGGACAATGTTCATCCTAAGTGTAAGGGGAGGGTAAAATGATGATACCTTACAGATACACTTTCGCTTGAGTTTGTTTGTTTAATGGTAGATGTGTAATAAAACTATGAGAAATACTTGTTAGTGTAATTTTAGCGCCAAATTTAAAATTTTTTACAACATTTAGGTGTGAAACTTTAGCCATAGCAAGCGTCTCATGGATAGGAGATTGTATGACTAGCACAAAACCGTATCATTCAGAAAAATTTTCCACCCAAATATGTGAGGTTCGCCTTTAGATTTGATAGGAAAAGCATTTACTATTAGTGCTTATGAGTGTTCCGGTAGCATTTAGATTCTAGAACTTGTGTTAGTGATGCATCCCGAGACCGCTAGTGAGACTACATTCGTGTAGTAGGATTTACTACATGATAAGAGGCATTAGGATCACCCTTGTATTAAACCCGTATCATAAGTACTTGACCATTTAAGTCATATTACTTGGCTAGTTAAGTCAACTAATTTTTCCCACACCTTAGCGTTGTACTCATTTTTAGTACACGAAACCCCTAGTACACCCCTCCGAGCCTATCTTTTCGTTTCTAACTTTAAGCCTCTTACTTAAAGGAAGAATTTGTTACACCCCACTTAAATGTACACCCAAATCGCCTTAGCCTTCCGTGTATGCACTCATCTTTAGTGCATTATTGTTATTTGTTAAACCCTTAGTTAATTATCTAATTGATTACATGGTTGCTAAGTCAAGTCATATCCTTGTACATATTGTTTTGGGACGATTGGGACTCATGGGTAAAGTACTTGTTTTATGGAGTAATGGGGAAGAACATCATATATTACCCCCGTATGTACGTTAATCTTAAAAGTACTCCAAGTGTTTTGATTATCTTAATTCGAGTCATTAGATTAGTTTATTGTAAAGTATGTAAAAGTTCAAGTGTAAGGGGAATATTCATTCCCTATGATGTATTATTTTGGATGGTAGGGTAAGAGTGTATGCCCAAAAAAAAAAAATAATTAAATAAAAAAAAAAGAAAAGAGAAAAAAAACATACGGACTACTATCCCGTTTCATTCTATGTTTATTTTATGTTTTTGTTATTTTCATTTATTAGCTTAAGTCGAGTCTAGTCTTGGCTTAGCAACGCCACATTGTACATGTAATTAACCAAGATTGTTAACTCGCCACCAGTAAAAACTGCCTATAACCAACAAAACCGTGTATTCCATATCCCTACACCTAACGTTACAACCCTTTAAAAGACCTCTTTGATAGTTTATCCTAGGTGCTTACGCCATGTGGTGGAGGTTTGATCCTTCCCAAGCCTATGGTAATCTATTTTGCTATGACAGGTAGTGAGAGATGTTTTCCATTTCCATATTGTGATATTACTTTATTACTCCCGAGAGATGTGAGTATCTAAACACTATTTGTGAGGTGCTAGTGTATGACCTCCGTGCTTGTCTTTGGTCTTTAGTGGAATGATTATTTGTTGTAATTACTTTTATATTAGTGTTAAATAACCCTTAACTTGTATTTTGACTAGAATAAAACCATTTTTAGGGGGTCATTTAAGCCCGAAATTAAATTTATTTGATCAAATATTGCCCTAAATCGTTCCTTTTGTGATTTTAGGTACTTTGGGAGTGAATTCTAGAAAAGGATGCATTTTGGATGTTTTTGGAGCATAAAAGTGAAGAAAACGGCAAAGACTTAATTTTTCATGCTGAGAACAGTACCTGACGGCGTCAAGAAGGAAATTTTGACGGTGTCAAGAGTAAAATCCATGACGACCCAGAGAAAACCTGAAGGCGTCAAGAGAAGGGCGTCAAGAGCAATTTTGGTGATGGCCTGCAAATGGAATACACATGACGGCGTCAAACCCAGATCTAGGCAGTCCAAGAATTTATTTGGCGGCGAGATGACGGCGTCAGAAATTTACTCTTGACGCCGTCACCTCACAAAATCTATATATACTTTTCTATTTTTCATTCATAAAAAGAGGAACTTGTGTGGAGAATACTAGGGTCGAACCTAATAAACCCTAGGTCGTTTGTAACAGTATTTTCAAGGGTTTTCACCCCTTGAAACCTTTCCTGTTCAATTAAGATAAGTCCTCTTTCGATTCATTCAATATGTCTATGTGTTGTTTGAATATATCTTATGCTTGTTTTGATTTCAACATGCTAGGCTAGATCTTTCATGTGTTTGCTTAGATGTAATGAAACCTAGATGTTGATTATAGGTTTATTGCTTGTTTATAGTTGTATTGGATGAATGATTTTAATGTTAGGCTTAAGAAAACTGGCAGATCTCCATTGTGTAACATGCTTGAACGTCTTAAGAAACATGAACCGATGTGTACTAGGTTTTTATGATTGTATTTAATGCATGAGCGAATTCTAGTGATCCCATGTTAGGAGCTTCTTAGCCGGCTCGACATAGGAGTGAAGTAGGAGCTTATAGGATTGGGGAAGTAAGTACGCCACCCCATGAATGGTATTAAGGAATACAATCCGTCATCCACGCAACTGTAACAAGTAATTAACCTGTAAAAGATATCTAGGGAGTAATGAAATCTAAGTAAACACAATTCTCCCATATATTGCTCACACCACTATCTTAATTTAGTTTATTTTCATTTTTAGTATTTTATTTTGATTGCATCTTAGTTATTGGGTTAGTTGATTAGCAACTAATTCCGCCCAACTCCTTCAAAACCGAGATTTTTACTTGATTTTATAAAAACCTAAAAATACAAAAAGAATCTTCCCTCATCTCTAGACCTAGTCTTTAGGTTTTCTAATCCTAGCGACACTATTCCTAAGCTGAACGATCAATCCCCCGGTACTTGTCACTATACTATACTACAACGATCAGGTACACTGCCTGGTGGGGGTTGCAAGCTTCTCGAGATCCCTCGAGAGTTAAAGCCTGGTGCAATCCCTACGCATCAAGCAATATTGGGCCAAAGGCTTAACAAACACTTCCAACCGATATACTATGCTAGCAAGACTATGAACCCTGCTCAAGAAAACTACTCCACTACTGAAAAGGAGCTATTGGCTGTAGTATTTGCTTTTGATAAATTTCGCCAATATCTAGTCCTTTAAAAAATGGTCGTCTTTACAGATCATTCGGCTCTTCGATACTAATTTGCTAAGCAAGATGCTAAACCCTGACTTATTCGGTGGATCTTATTGTTACAAGAGTTTGATGTTGAAATCCGTGATAAGAAGGGGGCAGAGAATTTAGCTGCTGATCATCTCTCTCATCTCGAAAATCCCTGCCTTAACGAATCTGACAAGAGTGAGATTCAGGATTCATTTCCTGGAGAACAAATCATGTCAATAAATGATTCTGAGCCATGGTACGCGGATTATGCTAACTATCTAGCAAGTAGAATTATTCCAGAACACTTGAACAGACACGAAAGGAAAAGATTCTTTGCCTAATTGAAATATTATTTTTGGGACGAACCTTTCCGGTTCCGACGATGCCCTGATCAAATAATCAGGCACTATGATTTGGAAAAATAAGCGATGAAGATAATGAAAGAATGTCATTCAGGGCCCTCAGGGGGGCATCACGGGATGAACTCCATTGCACAAAATTTTTTTGATGCAGGATTTTATTGGCATACAATATTTTGTGATGTAAGGGGAATGATACAAGCGTGTGATTCATGTCAACGAGCTGGGAATATCAAGAAAGGATGAAGGCCCTTAGAATTTTATACAAGTTTGTGAGGTTTTTGATGTTTGGGGAATAGATTTTATGGGCCCATTCCCATCTTCAGGGGGAACGAATATATCTTGGTGGCCATTGACTATGTTTCAAAATGGGTAGAGGCACAAGCCCTTAGGACTAATGATGCTAGGGTAGTCATTCATTTCTTAAAAAAACTGTTCGCTAGGTTCGGCATCCCTAAAGCTCTTATTAGTGATAGGGGAACCCATTTTTGCAATGCACAAATGGAAAAGGTCATGAAAAGATATGGAGTCTCCCACCGATTCTCCGCCGCTTATCACCCTCAAACCAACGGTCAAGTTGAAAACACCAATAGAGCGATTAAGAGAATACTTGAAAAAATGGTCAATCAGAACAGAAAGGATTGGTCATTTAAACTTGACGAGGCTTTATGGGCATTCCGAACGGCCTACAAAACACCGATTGGGATGACCCCGTTCCGCATGGTTTATGGCAAGGCGTGTCACCTTCCAGTAGAGCTGGAGCATAAGGCATATTGGACACTTAAGAAATGTAATCTGGATTATACGGTTGCAGGAATGAACAGGTTCTTACAGCTCCAAGAGCTTGATGAACTAAGAATGGAAGCATATGAATCCTCTGTTACATATAAAGAAAGAGCAAAAAGATGGCATGACCAACGAATTAAGAAACCTAAGGATTTTTCAGAAGGAGACAAAGTTCTGCTGTATAACTCTCGTTTAAGATTGTTTCCCGGAAACTTAAGTATAGATGGTATGGACCTTTTACCATGAAAAGCTCCTCTAAAATCGGCGTTGTTGTGTTAATGGACGATGAGAATAGAGAGTTCACTGTGAATATACAACGCGTTAAGCATTATCAAGAAAATGGCAATGAAATGATCAATGAGGAGGACATAACCTTCGATGACGAGGTCACGTAATAGCCCATGACTTTGAGTCTAGCTACAAGACTCGTAAATAAAGAAAAGCGCTTCTTGGGAGGCAACCCAAGTTTCATTTGTTTTATTTTGTTTGTTTGATTTTATTTGTCTCCGTATGAGTGTTTTATTTTTATTGTTTGTGGATCGTGGTTCAAAGTAAATTGTGAAAATGCTTTATTTTGTTTTTAACTTCGTCTTAAGTACATATAAAGGTATTTTGCAAGAGCTAAGTGTAAGGGAAACCTAAACTTGTTTATAAGAACGAAATTGAGCATGAACCACAACAATATTAAATGAACATGTGTATTAGTAATTGTTTGAGTCAAATGCTTGTATCGAGTCATAATGATGTTCTGCAGGATTTTCCAGGAAGTAAGGCATAAGTTTTTCCAGAAATTTTCCAGAAACTTAACATGAGATTTTTGCAGGACTATTCTGACAGCGTCAGGAGTTATAACCTGATGGCGTCAGGTACTAAAATTCTGAAAAATTTTGCGAGTTTTGTTTATACCGGAGTCTTAAAGTTTTTGTTGATTCTTTAGTTTTATAAACTCCAGGAAATCTACAAACATTCATTCTACAAGAATTATATCTTAATTTGTTTTCTAGGATTTTTAGTATATATAGATTGCCGCCGATTTTACGCGAGGTTTGCCTTGATTGTTTTCTTAGGTTTAACAGGTTACATTGGACAAGAGGATGATTTATATTTCTGGAGGGAGGCTTTCAAAGTTCATTTTCTTGGAAGAAGATCTAACCTTGTTGACACACTATCTACACCGAACGAATCAGGGGAGTATTTGTTTTCATTCTTTTACCTTATTTTCTTTTACATCTTTTTATTGAACATTGGGGACAATGTTCAACTTAAGTGTAAGGGGAGGGTAAATGATGATACTTTAGAGAATACAATTATGCTTGAGTTTGTTTGTTCAATAGTAGGTGTGTAATAAAACTAAGAGAAATACTTGTTAGGGCAATTTTATTGCCAAATTTAATTTTTTTTACAACATTTAGGAGTGAAGCTTTGGCCTTAATGAGCGTCTCATGGATAGGAGTTGTATAACTAGCACAAAAACCATACCACTTAGAAAAATTTTCCACCCAAATATGTAAGGTTCGCCTTTAGATTTGTTAGGAAAAGCATTCATTATTAGTGCTTATGAGTGTACCGGTAGTACTTAGATTCTAGAACTTGCGTTAGTGATGCATCCCGAGACCTCTAGTGAGACTACATTCGTGTAGTAGGATTTACTACATGATAAGAGGCATTATGATCACCCTTGTGTTAAACCCGTATCATAATTACTTGACCATTTAAGTCAATTACCTTGACTAGTAAAGTCAATTAATTTTTCCCACATCTTTGCGTTGTACTCATTTTTAGTACACGATACCCCTAGTACACCCCTCCGAGCCTATCTTTTTCGTTTCTAACTTTAAGCATTTTACTTAAAGGAAGAATTTGTTAACAATCCACCCCAAATGTGCAACCAAATCGCCTTAGCCTTCCGTGTATGCACTCATCTTTAGTGCATTATTGTTATTTGTTTAAACCCTTAGTTAATTATCTAATTGACTACATGGTTTCTAAGTCGAGTCATATCTTGTACATATTATTTTTGGATGATTGGGACTCATGGGTAAAGTACTTGTGTTATAGAGTAATGGGGAAGAACATAATATATTACCCCCATATGTGCGTTAATCTTAAAAAGTATTCCAAGTGTTTTGATTATCTTAATTCGAGTTATTAGAATAGTTGATTGTAAAAGTATGTAAAAGTTCAAGTGTAAGGGGAATGCAAATTCCCTACAATGTACTATTTTGGGTGGTAGGGTAAAAGTGTGAAAAAAAATAAAAAAAGTAAAAGAGAAAAACATACGGACTACCATCCCATTTCATTCTATGTTTGTTTAATGTTTTTGTTACTTTTGATTTATTAGCTTAAGTCGAGTCGAGTCTTGGCTTAGCAACTGATGAGGCGAAAAATGATCCGTTTTTAGGGGGCCATTTAAGCCCGAATCCGAATTTATTTGATCAAATATTGCCCTAAATCGTTCCTTTTGTGATTTTAGGTGTTTGGAGAGTGAATTCTGGAAAAGAAAAAAAAAATCGAAAAAAAAAAAAAAAAATCGAAAAAAAATAGAAAAATCAAGAAAAAGAAAAAAAAAAATAGAAAAAGAGAAAAAGAGAAAAAACATACGGACTACCATCCCGTTTCATTCTATGTTCATTTTATGTTTTTGTTATTTTGCATTTATTAGCTTAAGTCGAGTCTAGTCTTGGCTTAGCAACGCCATCTTGTACATGTAATTAACAAAGATTGTTAACTCGCCACCAGTAAAACTTCCTTTATCCAACAAAACCGTGTAATTCATATCCCTATACCTAACGTTACAACCCTTTAAAAGACCTCTTTGATAGTTTATCCTAGGTGCTTACGCCATGTGGTGGAGGTTTGATCCTTTCCCAAGCCTATGGTAATCTATTTTGCTATGACAGGTAGTGAGAGATATCTTCCATTTCCATAATGTTATATTATTTTATTACACCCGAGAGATGTGAGTATCTAAACACTATTTGTGAGGTGCTTGTGTATGACCTCCGTGCTTGTCTATTGGTCTTTAGTGGAACGATTATTTGTTGTAATTACTTTTATATTAGTGTTAAATGACCCCTAACTTGTCTTTCGAGTAGAATAAAAGCGCATTTGCTTGAGGACAAGCAAATCTCAAGTGTAAGGGTATATGATGAGGCGAAAAATGATCCGTTTTTAGGGGGTCATTTAAGCCCGAATCCGAATTTATTTGATCAAATATTGCCCTAAATCGTTCCTTTTGTGATTTTAGGTGTTTGGAGAGTGAATTCTGGAAAAGAAGCCATTTTGGACGTTTTTGGAGCATAAAAGTGAAGAAAACGGCAAAGTACCAAATTTCCATGCTGAAGATACAAGGTGACGGCGTCAAGAGTAATATCTTGACGGCGTCAGACATGAAGATTAAAATACCGAAGGTGGTGACGGCGTCAAACGCCTTCATGACGGCGTCAAAGTGGCAAGAATAAAATACCGTGGTCGGTGACGGCGTCACATAGGCCGTCATAAGTAGATCAAGGCCGTCCGAGGAAGTATTTGGCGGCGAGGTGACGGCGTCACAAGCTTGTCTTGATGCCGTCAGACCAGTTTTCCTATATATAGTTTTCTAGTTTTTTTCATAAAAGGAGAGAAGTTTTGGTAAAACCCTAAAGACGAATTTGGTGCCTCTTTTACAGGTTTTTCAAGGGTTACAAACCCTTGATACCTTGCATTGTAATTGAGATTAGTGTTCTTCTAATTCAATCAATATGTCTATGTGTTGGTTGTCTATATCTTGTTCTTGTCTCAATTCAATTATGCTAGGCTAGATCTCTCTTGTGTTTGCTTAGATCTAATGAAACCTTGATGTTGATTACTTGTTTATTCTTGTTCTTTGATGAATGATTTATATGTTAGGCTTAAGAAAACTGGCAGATCTCCAAATGGTAACATGCTTGAACGTCTTAAGAAACATGAACCGAGGCGTACTAGGTCTTTATTGGTTGTATTTAATGCATGAGCCACTGTTTACAATCCCTATAGTTGTGCTGGGTCATGGTGTAGGAAAAGATAAGAGCTCATAGAATTGGGGAGTTATGTATGCCACCCCATGAATGGTATTAAGGAATACAATCCGTCATCCATGCAATTATAACAAGTAATTAACATGTAAAAGATATCTAGGGAGTAGTGAAGTCTAAGTAAACACAATTTCTCCAATTACTGCTCACAACCTTAGTTTAATTAGTTTGTTTTCATTTTTATTATTTTATTTTGATTATATATTAGTTTTGGGTTAGTTGAATAGCAACTAATTCCGCCCACTCCTTCAAAACCCGAGATTTTAATTGCTTTCATAAAAATATAAAAATACAAAAATAATCATCCCTCACCTTTAGAACTATTAATTAGGTTTTCTAATCCTAGCGACACTATTCCTAAGCTGAACGATCAATCCCCCGATACTTGTCACTATACTATACTACAACGATCAGGTACACTGCCTGGTGGGGGTTGTAAGCTTCTCGAGATCCCTCGAGAGGTAAAGCAAAGAGACATTAAAACCATTAAATTTTAAAAATCGGTTTTTAGTGGATGCCAGATTGCTAGGGACTAGCAATAGTTAAGTGTAGGGGATTGATGAGTTCATAAAAACTCATCATTTTTGTCCTGTTTAAAATACAAAAACAGTTAAAAACACACAGAAATACCACATAATACTATAAATATCTTTGAAATGTGTTTTTATATGTTTTAGATGCAAAAGGATTGAAAACAGATGAAAAACGTGCAAAGTTTGCACAATTGGCAAAATCAGTCCTTGAACTTTTAAGAAATGTCAGAAATGGTCCCTGGGAAAGTTATTTTGAAGAAATGTCAACAAAAGTCCCCCAGTGATCATAAAATAACAAATTTTACCCTTGAAAGTTCAAAATTGCACAAATGGCGAAACAGGTCCCCCAAGTTTCAAAACTTGTCAGTTTTAGTCCCTGGTAGTTTATTTTGGAAAGAAAAGTCAATTTTAGTCCTTGGGAATTCACAAAGTATCATAATTAATCCCTGGATAAAAAGTTTGAGGAAATTACAAAATTGGTCCCTGAAGTTTCAAAAATGGCAAAAATAGTCCCTGGGTATTTAAAAATGGAAAATTATCAAAATATACCCTTGTACTATTCATAATTAACAAATCAAGTCATTTTTGATTAACTTTTGGAAAATTACACTTTTTACCCTCAACTTTATAAATTTGGCAAAAATGGTCCCCGAGTGTTTTTTAAATTGGAAAAATATTAAAAAGACCTTATAATATTTTTAAATGGCAAAGAAGGTCCTTTGTGATATATTTTGGAAAAATGACAAGATTGGTACCTGGAAATTCAGAATGTACAAATATGGTCCTTGGGCTTAAAAACCTTACAAACCAAACGGATCAAAAATAAATTTCCAAATCCAATACATATAAAAAACACCTTGGTCCAGTCCATATAATCCACAAGCCCAACACTCAAAGGCCCACTCCACTTTATAAAAAAATAAAACCGGACAAACCTTTGACTTCCGTTGACCCGTCCCCCACCCTTTTTCAACCTCGTCACCTGCTACCACCATCCACCCTTCACATCCTCCACTTGCAACCCATTTTCCACCTTACCCCCCCCCCCCCCCCTCTGTCACCTCCTCAACAAAACCCACTCCCAAGGTTAACCCTAGGAGAAGCCACGTACTACCCCCACCATCTCCACCACACCCCTACCCTGCAACCATCACATCAACCATCCCCAGCTCACCCCTACTCTCCAACTTGTCCCCTACACCTCACATATCCTCCCAAAAGGCATTAATTGCCCTGAGTCAGTCTAATTCAACCCCTACTAATTTTGGCGCCAAATGTAGGTTTAAACAGTCACCATCTATTGGACACATACAAGGGCTAACACATGGTGGGAAATGCTCATGAGGACATCTGGAACAGTATTGAAGGCTATAAAAGGAGCAAGAGGCTGAGGATGTTGATATAGTTTTTAGTTTTCATTAATGTATGTCGTTTTATTAGTAGTTTGAAATCTCAGCTCAATTTTCAGTTTCTTAGTATTGTATCAGTGTTTTTAGTATTAATATAAACTTATCTTAAGCTTTAATTATAATTTTATGTTCAATTCAGTTTATGCAACTTTGTTCCAAATTCCAAAAATCTCATTAAGTTTTCTAGTTATCATCTGTGGTTGATTTTGATCATTAAGCTCATATAAGCTATTGTTATAGCTTATTAAAGCTATTAGAAGTATTAAGAATCTGTTTAACTTGAAAAAGAAAAATACAAAAAAAAAATTTTTTCAAGAAAATCCATGGAAAATAAAAAATTAGTGGAAGTTATGATCACAGCTTGGAGCAGAGTAAATTTTGGATTGCTCTTGGTTTAGTGGCTTTGTGGAAAGCTATTAGGAGTGATCTTGGTTCTGGATCTTTGTTTCTCAGTTGGATATCACTTGTAAGCTTCATTGTCAAATTCTTGTACTTCAATGTTTCCTTGTTATTAGTTATTAAATATTGATCTTTTATGTTTAATTTGTATTAGTTAATCAATTTATAGCCTTATATAGTTAACTTGTTCATTGATTATCTTAGTTGCTTAAATTTTCAACTTCACAGTTAATATAGTATTTTTGTTACTTCCTTGTTTTATGCTTTGTACTAATGTTGTTTTGTGCTTATTTTGCCTTGGTTAATGATAAAGTAAAGTTTTGAATCAACTTTGAGGATTTATTTAGTAAATTGCTTTGAAAATCAAGTTTACTGTGTTGAAAAGGGGTGTTTGGAAGTGCTGAGTCTGTGGACTTAGTTGGATCTTAAGGGTGTAGTTTTAATCCCTACATGTTTATTTGGTATATTACTGCTCATTCAAGTCCTAAAAGTAGTAAGTATTTAGTAAAAAGTCAAAATTTCTTTTGAATCTCATTTGTAGTTCACTGTGTAAGTGTTTGTGAACCAAATCCTTGAATTCACTCTAGAACTAGATTAGAAAGCTTGATTTAGGTTTACCTAGGATTAACATAACAACATTGATCACTTAGGATCAAACAAACTTCACAAAAGTCAACTGAGGTGTGTAAACTAAAAAGTCAAAATCACTTGGAACTAAAAAAAAAACCAAATCTTCCAAGAATTTTCCTAATTTGTGTGAGTGGAATTAAGCCTTGAAACTTGTTATAGTAATAATACACCAGCTAAACCTCATAATCTTAGTGTTTAGTGATTTTTGTAATTTTTTCTTATGGACTGTTTTGCCCCTCAAAGTACCCTGCAGGGTGACTGAGTGCCCTGTGCACAGACCCTCACCACCACACCACCACCTTTGGTGGGTGATTCTGGCTACCATAGTTGGTCCCACAACCCCCATTTTTGGTTCTCCCAACCCCCCTCCTGGTAGGTTCTCAGTATTGACCTTTTGTTTGACTTTTAGACCCATGGGACCCACCTGATTTAAGCCCCTAAGTTTGTCCCAATTACTGTCTCAGAAAACCAATAAGCATAAGCTTATTGTAGCTTATTGGCTTATCCAGTGGAACCTTTGTGCTTTTTCTAACTTATGCATGTTCACTTAACTTAGAGGAACCAATTTTTACCCAAGTGGACCCCACATAAGCTCAGTTTAGCTTAATTGCTTAGTTGGTCAAACTAAGTCAACTGTTTTAGTTAGTAACTTATTATTAGCTTATTATTAGCTTATAAAATAATTGTTTTTACAAAAGTTAGTTATTATTAGGTATAAAATAGGTTTGTAAAATAAAATTCAAGAAAAATCAAATTTAAAATAAGTGATAGTTTCTATTTAATATTTTTTAATTTTAATTTTCCTTTTTAATATTTTGTTAAGTGATTACCTGTTTTTATATTTTTCTAAATTACTTTGTTATATTTTATAGTTGTAATAATTTTCTTAGAATTTTCTGAGCTTATCTTGTATTTATTAGATTTAATAATAGTTTATTTAGTATTTAATTAAATCTGTTAAAAAAATTTGTAACTATTAAAAGTTGTACTACAGTAGTGTGTTTTTATATTTTTCCTAAATTCCTTATTTGATTTTAAGTTCGAAATAATTTTTCTAGAATTTTTACTGTAGTCTTTATAATTTTTACATTTAATTTTATTTAAATTACTTAAAACATAAAAACCAAATAAAAATTAGAATAGTTGTTTAGATTTTATATAATTTTCATTTTTATAATTTTACTAAGTTTATAAACTTTATTAGAACCTGTAAAAAATAGTTTTATAAATTTCTCTTTTCATTTTCTATTTTTCCACCTTTATTTATTTTAATTAGATTTAAATTAATAATATAGTTTTTAATTAATAAAAATTACATAAAAAGACAAAAAATATTTCTTTTTAATTATTATAAATCTTTTAAGTTATTTTAGATTTTTAGAAATTATTTTTATAATTTTCCAAGTTAAATTTGTAGTATAACACATTTTAAATTTAGTTAAATAGATTTTAAATAAGTTTTAAATAGTTTTTATTAATTAATTAATATTAAATTAATATAATAATAATAATATAATATTTTCTTTTTAGATTTTAATTTTATTTCAAGTTAAAAAGTTTTTAATTTTCATTTTACACCCTTGTAGTTATAAACTTGTCATATTTAGTTTTTATATTTTTCATACTTACGTTTTTAATTCTTTGTGTTACGTGTTTTGTATATCTGATTGTTGTATGCTTAATTACTGTTTCTAAATAATTTCTCACTCAATCAGTAGTATAAATCAAACTCACCTTTGCCCATTCATAATCACCCGATCCCAAATTTCGTTTTATTACAGATTTCACGCCTCGTTGGGAAATACGACCCGAGGATACATTGTACTCCACGGAGCATTAGTCTAAGCTGTTTTTGACTTGTTGACCTTGGTCAATATTATCTGACGGTTTAGTACTGATCAAATTTTGGCGCCGCTGCCGGGGAGGTGTGCTGCGTACAACGAATTTGGAAGCATACGTGGTTCTGAATATCAACTCACTGTACAAATACCATCAGTCTGTAAATTTTTGTAAAAATAAATATCATAACTGAAAAGTTCACTAACACTTTTCCTAAAGTGTTAAAAACACCAAAAAAATTAAATAACAACAAAATAAATCGTGAAGTTAAATTACTTCGTTTTCTTTAAAATCACAACCTATACAGCTGGTATAAGGTAAGTTCTGACATTAAATTGCGAACTGAAGAGGAATCCATTTATTTCCTCCCGCTAGCCTGCGAGTGATTTTAAAGGAACGATTTCGGTTAACGAATCGATTCCAAAAATATTTTCCAAGTTTTCACCCATACACATATACCCAAAAACATTTTCTTGTGAATAAATTAAATAACGTTCAGAATAAGTTCCCAAACATAAGATAAAAAAATTTAACGTAATATCCGTGTAAGTGGTGTACCTTTTATAAAGAAGCCATTTTACCCGTGATTATTGGGTTAAGTTTACTGTGGTTTTGCCTCGATCTTGTTTTGAAAATTTTGTTTTTAGTACATGCACACACGTTCTTCTAGGTCTACAAGTCCTCATCGCGAGCTTGTTAGTATTCCTCGAAAACGTACACAATCTGTCCCGAAAATTGAAACTCAAATATAGACTGAACCTAAACCTGCAGTCATCATGGCAGAAGAACGCCCAATGTCAGAGCTTCTCCAGGCACCCATCGAGGGTTATGGAGATGCTATTATTGTACCCGCCATAGTATCTGATAATTTCGAATTAAAAACTGGATTACTTAATCTGGTTACTTCTAATCAGTTCTATGGTTTCGAAAGGGACGATCCTCATTCACATATAAGATGGTTTAACAAAATCACATCCACCATCAAATATAAGAATGTCCCATCGGAGGCTATTAAACTACTTCTGTTTCCATTTTCTCTCGAGGGAGCAGCCAGAATCTGGCTAGAGAAACAACCCCCTCGATCCATAGAAACATGGGAAGATCTAGTTAAGAAATTTGTGAATGAATTCTATCCACCATCCAAAACTGCCTATCTGAGGAATGAGATCACCAAGTTTACACAAAGACCTGGAGAGACATTCAGTGAAGCATGGGATAGATTCAAAGAGTTGCTTCGCAAATGCCCCCACCATGGATTTTCTGAGTTAATGCAACTCGACACATTTTATAACGGAGTAAGCCAAGCAGACCAAGATTCCCTTAATGCCTCTGCAGGAGGGAATTTTTTGAGTCGTACTGTCAAGGAAGCTTTAGCAATAATTGAAAATAAGTCCAAGGTTCGAACCATACGTAATAAACAGGTCGATCCTTCTTCTTCTTCTACCGTGAGTCAATCCAGCACCGATGCTAAGATTGATAAACTCACGGATGCTATACAAGCCTTGGTTCACTCCAATCAGAAGAAAGTCTCATTCCCACAGAATCCTTCACATGCTGAAGTGAAGAAAGTGGATGTTTGTGTTACCTGTGGTGGACCACATGCCTACTATAATTGTACTGCCACAGACAATAACACATTTGAAACTAACGCGATTGCTGGTAGTTCTAGCCAAGGAGGCAATCCATATCGTCCTCCTGCTGAGCCACCATGGCGTCCGAGCACTTACTCTGTACCACCTGGTTTTAACCAGAACACCCAAAACCGTCCCCAAAATCCAAACAGAAGTAACCAAGGTTATCCTAACCAAGGTCACTTTAATCAAGGTTATCCCCAAAACTTTCAAAATCAGGGGAATAGAAATCAAGGACCAAGTAACTATAATCCTGGATACTTTCATGGAAACCCTAATCAGGGACAATTCCAAAATCAAGGGTTTCAGCAGAACACTCGAGGGCAAACCCCTCCCGTTCAAACACCAGCTGTTGTTCCAAACCCTAACTCTTCTGATGAATTGTTAAAACAATTCATGAAAGCACAGGAAGAAACCAACAGGTTATTGATCAGCCAAATTTCTGACATAAAGAAATCTTTAAATGATCGACCCTCGGGCTCAGGTACTTTACCTAGCAACACGATCGCTAATCCGAGGGGCGATGTTAAGGCGATCACCACAAGGAGTGGAGCTTCATATAAAGGACCTAAAACTCCATCTACCTCTTTCTCTTCTCTTGAGGTACTGGAAAAAGAAGCTGAGGTTACAACGGACACGATACCTCCTATTCATAATGGAAGTACCGACGACGTCCCACCTCCAGTTATCCCGGTCCCGACTCCTCCTAAAAAAGTTGTGTTTGAAACTACCGAAGGTCCTGTTGAAAATCCAAAAGCCAACCCAAAACCAACAATTCCATATCCCTCACGATTGCAAGACCAAAAGCTCCGTGAAAAAGCTAATCATCAGATGGAAAAATTCTTTCAGATTTTTCAAGAACTACACTTCGATATTAGCTTCGCGGATGCTCTTCTTTTAATGCCCAAATTCGCATCGACAATCAAAAACCTGTTGAGCAATAAAGAAAAACTGTTTGAGATGGCACGAACTCCACTCAATGAGAACTGCTCTGCAGTTCTGTTGAAACAGCTTCCCGCAAAGCTAGGAGATCCTGGAAGATTTCTAATACCTTGCGTATTTCCAGGAATGGTTGACTGCTTTGCCTTGGCCGATCTTGGTGCAAGCATCAACTTAATGCCCTACTCAGTTTGGAAAAAGCTCTCTCTTCAGGCACTTAGTCCCACATGCATGACTCTCGAGCTTGCAGACCGTTCAATTTTACGTCCCCTTGGTATTGCCGAGGACGTATTTGTAAGAGTGGGAAAGTTCCATTTTCCGGCAGACTTTGTCGTTGTTGATTTCGATGCGGATCCAAGAGTTCCTCTCATTCTTGGGAGGGGATTCTTAAGGACGGGTCGTGCATTAATCGATGTTTTCGATGAGGAAATCACGTTACGAGTTGGCACTGAAGCGATAACGTTCAACCTTGATCAAACCTCGAGATACTCCTCGAATTATGATGCTGAATCGGTCAACCGAATTGATGTCATTGACATTGCATCCGATGAGTATGCTCAGGAAATCCTTGGCTTCGCTGATAGTTCTTCGAGTGGCAATCCCACTCCCTCTTCTCACCCCATAATCGCTAATTCTTCTCCTTCCCTCACTCCGTTTGAGGGAAGTGATTTCGTCCTTGAGGAATTAGAGGCCTTTCTCAAAAGTAATTCAGTTCCCGAGGGGATTGATAACCAAGAGATTGACCCGGAAAGGGATATACTTCTCCTAGAGAAGTTATTGAACAAAGATCCCTCTCCCATTCCTGTTCTACCTCCACAACTTCATAACGTGGAAATCAAATATGTTGAGAAAACTGATGATTTCCCCGAGGTCGAACTTAAGGACCTGCCTCCTCATCTAGAATATGCATTTTTGGAAGGTAAAGATAAGTTACCGGTCATTATTGCTAAAGATTTAAAGGATGAGGAGAAAACCGCGCTGCATAAGGTTTTAAAGTCCCACAAGCAAGCAATTGGGAGTGATCTTGGTTCTTGGTTTAGTGGCTTTGTGGAAAGCTATTAGGAGTGATCTTGGTTCTGGATCTTTGTTTCTCAGTTGGATATCACTTGTAAGCTTCATTGTCAAATTCTTGTACTTCAATGTTTCCTTGTTATTAGTTATTAAATATTGATCTTTTATGTTTAATTTGTATTAGTTAATCAATTTATAGCCTTATATAGTTAACTTGTTCATTGATTATCTTAGTTGCTTAAATTTTCAACTTCACAGTTAATATAGTATTTTTGTTACTTCCTTGTTTTATGCTTTGTACTAATGTTGTTTTGTGCTTATTTTGCCTTGGTTAATGATAAAGTAAAGTTTTGAATCAACTTTGAGGATTTATTTAGTAAATTGCTTTGAAAATCAAGTTTACTGTGTTGAAAAGGGGTGTTTGGAAGTGCTGAGTCTGTGGACTTAGTTGGATCTTAAGGGTGTAGTTTTAATCCCTACATGTTTATTTGGTATATTACTGCTCATTCAAGTCCTAAAAGTAGTAAGTATTTAGTAAAAAGTCAAAATTTCTTTTGAATCTCATTTGTAGTTCACTGTGTAAGTGTTTGTGAACCAAATCCTTGAATTCACTCTAGAACTAGATTAGAAAGCTTGATTTAGGTTTACCTAGGATTAACATAACAACATTGATCACTTAGGATCAAACAAACTTCACAAAAGTCAACTGAGGTGTGTAAACTAAAAAGTCAAAATCACTTGGAACTAAAAAAAAAACCAAATCTTCCAAGAATTTTCCTAATTTGTGTGAGTGGAATTAAGCCTTGAAACTTGTTATAGTAATAATACACCAGCTAAACCTCATAATCTTAGTGTTTAGTGATTTTTGTAATTTTTTCTTATGGACTGTTTTGCCCCTCAAAGTACCCTGCAGGGTGACTGAGTGCCCTGTGCACAGACCCTCACCACCACACCACCACCTTTGGTGGGTGATTCTGGCTACCATAGTTGGTCCCACAACCCCCATTTTTGGTTCTCCCAACCCCCCTCCTGGTAGGTTCTCAGTATTGACCTTTTGTTTGACTTTTAGACCCATGGGACCCACCTGATTTAAGCCCCTAAGTTTGTCCCAATTACTGTCTCAGAAAACCAATAAGCATAAGCTTATTGTAGCTTATTGGCTTATCCAGTGGAACCTTTGTGCTTTTTCTAACTTATGCATGTTCACTTAACTTAGAGGAACCAATTTTTACCCAAGTGGACCCCACATAAGCTCAGTTTAGCTTAATTGCTTAGTTGGTCAAACTAAGTCAACTGTTTTAGTTAGTAACTTATTATTAGCTTATTATTAGCTTATAAAATAATTGTTTTTACAAAAGTTAGTTATTATTAGGTATAAAATAGGTTTGTAAAATAAAATTCAAGAAAAATCAAATTTAAAATAAGTGATAGTTTCTATTTAATATTTTTTAATTTTAATTTTCCTTTTTAATATTTTGTTAAGTGATTACCTGTTTTTATATTTTTCTAAATTACTTTGTTATATTTTATAGTTGTAATAATTTTCTTAGAATTTTCTGAGCTTATCTTGTATTTATTAGATTTAATAATAGTTTATTTAGTATTTAATTAAATCTGTTAAAAAAATTTGTAACTATTAAAAGTTGTACTACAGTAGTGTGTTTTTATATTTTTCCTAAATTCCTTATTTGATTTTAAGTTTGAAATAATTTTTCTAGAATTTTTACTGTAGTCTTTATAATTTTTACATTTAATTTTATTTAAATTACTTAAAACATAAAAACCAAATAAAAATTAGAATAGTTGTTTAGATTTTATATAATTTTCATTTTTATAATTTTCCTAAGTTTATAAACTTTATTAGAACCTGTAAAAAATAGTTTTATAAATTTCTCTTTTCATTTTCTATTTTTCCACCTTTATTTATTTTAATTAGATTTAAATTAATAATATAGTTTTTAATTAATAAAAATTACATAAAAAGACAAAAAATATTTCTTTTTAATTATTATAAATCTTTTAAGTTATTTTAGATTTTTAGAAATTATTTTTATAATTTTCCAAGTTAAATTTGTAGTATAACACATTTTAAATTTAGTTAAATAGATTTTAAATAAGTTTTAAATAGTTTTTATTAATTAATTAATATTAAATTAATATAATAATAATATAATATTTTCTTTTTAGATTTTAATTTTATTTCAAGTTAAAAAGTTTTTAATTTTCATTTTACACCCTTGTAGTTATAAACTTGTCATATTTAGTTTTTATATTTTTCATACTTACGTTTTTAATTCTTTGTGTTACGTGTTTTGTATATCTGATTGTTGTATGCTTAATTACTATTTCCAAATAATTTCTCACTCAATCAGTAGTATAAATCAAACTCACCTTTGCCCATTCATAATCACCCGATCCCAAATTTCGTTTTATTACAGATTTCACGCCTCGTTGGGAAATACGACCCGAGGATACATTGTACTCCACGGAGCATTAGTCTAAGCTGTTTTTGACTTGTTGACCTTGGTCAATATTATCTGACGGTTTAGTACTGATCAATCCCTTTCTAGGAGAAAATCTTAATCCACCCATTAACCCGATTGAATTTGTGAAGGTTATGATGATAGGAGCACACCCGTTTGAGCATATAATTCATCCACCACTCTTCCCTCACGTGCCATATTTCCACCCTAAGGGTGTGTATCGCTACTTTCACCCGCACTTAATCCTAAGTGTAGGGAAAACCTCCCCTATTTCCATTAAATAAGGGTAGAGTCAGGCTCGTGACTCGAACAAAAAACAAGCGCTTCTTGGGAGGCAACCCATGTTTTGTGTGATTTTATTTGTTTGATTGTTATTTGCTTCCGTATGCATGTTTTATTTTTATTGTTGGTTGATCATGTTTCTCAATTAAAATGTGGAAATACTTTACTATGTTGTTTGGCCTAGTCTTAACTTCAACCTAAAAGTATTTTTGCAAAAGATAAGTGTAAGGGGAAACCCAAAATATGTTTTTAAGAAACAAACCGATCATGATTCTCCACAATATTAAATGAACATGTATATTCGTATTTGTTAGAGTCAAATGCTTGTATTGAGTCATAATGAAGTTTTGCAGGATTTTCTAGGAAGTAGGACCAAGTTTTTCCAGAAATTTTCCGGAAACTTAACATAAGAATTTCTGCAGGTCACTTCTGACGGCGTCACGAGTTTACTCTTGACGGCGTCAGGAGTCAAAAATCTGGAAATTTTACCGGTTTTGTTTTTCTAACGGAGTCTTATGGTTTTTGTGAATTATTAAGTTTTATAATCTCCAGGAAATCTGCAAACTTCATTCCACAAGCATTATATCTTACTTTGTTTTCTAGGATTTAGGAACTTATATAGGATGCCGCCGATTTTACGCGAGGTCGTCTTGTCTATTTTGTCGGGTTTTACAGGTTATGTTCGACAAGAAGATGATTTATATTCTGGAAGGGAAGCTTTGATTGTTCGTTTTCTTGGAAGAAGATTTAACCTGGCCAACCTATAATCCATACCGAGCGAATCAGGGGAGTATTTGATTTCATTCTCTTTACTTTTTCACTTTTACATTCTTTACTTGAACATTGGGGATAATGTTCATCTTAAGTGTAAGGGGAGGGTAAAAAGATGATACCTTACATATGCACTTTCGCTTGAGTTTGTTTTGTTTGATAGTAGATGTGTAATAAAACTATGAGAAATACTTGTTAGTGTAATTTTAGCGCCAAATTTAAAATTTTTTACAACATTTCGGAGTGAAACTTTAGCCATAGCAAGCGTCTCATGGATAGGAGATTGTATGACTAGCACATAACCGTATATTCAGAAAAATTTTCCACCCAAAATTGTGAGGTTCACCTTTAGATTTGATAGGAAAATCATTCATTATTAGTGCTTATGAGTGTACCGGTAGCATTTAGATTCCAGAACTTGCGTTAGTGATGCCATAATTATTTGATCAATTATTGCCATAAATCGTTCCTTTTGTCATTTTAGGTACTTTTGAGAGGAAATTTACAAAAGGAAGCATTTTGAACGTTTTTGGAGTGAAAAAGTGAAAAAAACGACAAAGTCTCAAAATCCTTGCTGGGAACAATACCTGACGGCGTCAAGGTAATGCAAGTGACGGCGTCAAGATTGGCAAAAGAGGTGGATGTGGAAAATACACATGACAGACCAGAACATTTTCAAGGCAATTTGGCCTGACGGCGTCACCAAGGCCGTCATGGTCAAAACACATGTGACGGCCCAGAGTAAAATTACACATGACGGCGTCAGAAGTGGATCTAGGCAATATGAATTTTATCTTGGCGGCGAGTTGATGACGTCATAAGCTATAATGTGACGCCGTCAAGGTGTAAAATCTATATATAGTTTTCTAATTTTCATTCATTAAGTATGGAACTTTTGGAGAGCTTCTTTGTGAAAACCCTAGACGAATTTTCTGTAATAATAAGGGTTTCAACCCTTGTTCCATCCATGTTCAATTGAAGATAAGTTTTCCAATAATCATACGATATGTCTATGTGTTGTGTGATTCTATCTTATGCTTTTCTTCTTTTTAACATGCTAGGCTAGGTTTTTATTGTGTTTGCTTAGATGTAATGAAACCTAGATGTTGATTATTGGTTGATGGTTTGTTTATAGTTGTTGTGGATGATTGTATTCGATGTTAGGCTTAAGAAAATTGGCAGACTTCCAATTGGTAACTTGCTTGAACGTCTTAAGAAACATGATCGGAGGTGTACTACGATTTATGATTGTATTTAATGCATAAGCGAATTCTAGTGATCCCATGTTAGGAGCTTTTAGTCGGCTCGACATAGGAGTGAAGTAGGAGCTTATAGAGTTAGGGAATTTCGTACACGGCCCTACGGCTGGTATTAAGGAGTATAACCCGTCATCCATGCAATTGTAACAAGCTAATCAACCGGTAAAAGATATCTAGGGCGTAATGAAATCTAAGTAAACATATTTTCTCTTATTATTGTTTACACCACAATTTAGTTTTAGTTTATTTTATTTTATTTTGATTGCATCTTTAGTTAATTGGGTTAGTTGACTAGCAACTAATTCCGCCCACTCCTTCAAAACCCGAGATTTTATTTGCTTTTATAAAAATATAAAAATACAAAAAGAATCATCCCTCATCTTTAGACCTAGTTTAGTAGACTTTTTAATCCTAGCGACCACTATTCCTGATTTGAACGATCAATCCCCCGGTACTTGTCACTATACTATACTACAACGAACATGTAAACTGCCTGGTGGGGATTGCAAGCTTCTCAAGATCCTTTGAGAGGTAAAACCTTTTGAGAGGGTGAAATTCCACGCATCAAGATACTTCTAATAAGTTCTACTTGGGGGCAAGTAGAGTTCTAGTGGGGGGATACTTGATAACATCAAATAATCTGATATTCTACGTATCAATTACCCCTCTTTATGGATCATTTTAGCTTATTATTTTCCGTGATATAATCTTATTACTTCATATTTCGTTTCAGGACTATTGATAGGGTATGAAGCGACAAAACGATGAAGCTATACTCAAGATAAGACTTAAGCAAACTATTACAAGAAAACTACGGCGTAACTAAGTGATGACGTTACGTTGTAACTTTATTATGACGTGGAATTATCCATAATTTGAAGGCTACGGCGTAACTACGTGATTAGGTTAAGCCATAACTATTTGATGACGTGGGATTATCCACATGTTGAAGACTACGCCGTAACTAGTGATAATGTTATGGCGTATTGAAGAGTTCGTGGCTAACTTGGAGAATTTATTGAAGACTACGGCTTAGCACCACTTATTATCTACGACGTAATTGAGATTATGGCGTAACATTCATTCCAACTACGCCGTAACTAACCCTACGGATAAGATCAACTGAAGATAACATGCTACATCGTAACTAGTTATAGTGTTACGCCGTAGCAGTTTCCTGGCTTATAAATACCAGCCGATTTTGCTACTTTTATCTCATCTCCCCTTTCCCAAACCTTTCTAGGGTTTGGGGAGAGCACGCACAGAAGAAGATGATGGAGTTAGGAGCCAGACGATGGTTGCTTTTGTCTACATTAATCATTTGTAGTAGAGTTTGGATTCTCTTACGATTTCCCTTAATCATTTGATGAATACTATTTATTAATTCAAGTTCAGTTGAGTTATTTGTTCTCTTTTATTGCTTCGTAGAGATATCTTCTTTGTCCATTCACATGAACTAGTTTCGGTAGTATTATATGCTTGTTTGTATCCATTACGGTAGCTTTAATTGAATTAAGACCCCAATTGAGTTAGTGGGCTAAAAAAATTGACCATAGGACACTAGCCTGATGGATTGCTAGGAAATGGGAGGGATGATAATTGACCATACTGCCTTGCGTGAGAATTGACCATAGGACCACCTCACAAGCGGAGGTACTTAAGAAGTTAGAGAGAACTAAGATTCCGAAAGGCCGGATCTCTACCGAATGTGATCTATTAGATTTGGTGCTTAATGACTCAACCAAATATCCAACCTCGGCTTACTAGCATGGGGTAGTACCTGTGGTTCCTTAGGCGATAGGAAGGGAAGATAGACAAGGATGACCTTACCCTGCAATTCCTGGTGATATTTATGCCACTGTATGACGTTTACAATTTTGAACTATTGCTTGAATTACTTGGATTAATGCTCTATCTCTTCCTTCTTCCTCTTGATTCTAATTTGTGAGTAGTAATGTTACGCTTACTATTCAATGCTTTCAAACTATTACTTCATTACTATCTGTTACCACATAACATGCTTTGATTTCTTTCGCAACAGCTTTTAGGGACGACACATGGATTTACCTAGGCTTTACTACATGCGATCGGGTTCTCTGCCCGATAGTATGTGTTTATCCTTGTACATCTTAGTTTATAAATGTAAAACAGGATGCAAATACGCATTAGTAATAAAGGGTGGTGTTGGGACAATATTGACCAAGTCTCCTTATGTTTTGATAATGACAAATAAACCTTCGAAACACATAAAATCACAAACATTAGCCAAAATTCTCCCGATTCCATATCTGCACCTGACACGCTGCTCACGCGCCGATGCGCCAAGCTTCTGTATGGATCGAGTCGGATTTTGTAAGTCGGATTTCCTCTTACCCGACAAATGTGGATCTTTCAATACATGTATGTATATGTTATGTGCTTAATTGAAAACACTCGAAATGAGTTTTTGAATTAGAAAGATCCAACTTTTGAAACACCTGTTTTCGGGAAAACGCTAACTCAAGTTTTCTAACTCTCGCCTCTTGTCAAGGCTTTTCTAAATCTAGGGAGCTTATACATTTCACGTAATATCAAGTGAAAGCATTCATATGCTCATATCCCGTGCTTACGTCTTCTCTAATCACGTAACGGGTTTACTCCATTATTGGTCAAACAAAGTCAAAGGTCACTTTGCGTAAATGCATCCTTTCTCACTTGGGATATGCTTTACATCAATCCAAAGCAATTAGCTTGTTTGTACAAAGGTGTTAGTTGAGTACGTCGAGTCGTGAAAAGTCACGAGTTATGAGATTATGGATTCTCGACGTTGAGTTACTTGAGATTATAAGTAACCTTTGATTTTCTCAACTCATAATCATTATTGTCAAATCTTTTCTTTCTTAATGACAATATGATTAATTCTTAATCATCCTTCTAATTACCCTTTCACATAATACAAATCCTCCAATCCTTCCATAATCCTCCAAAATCTTATTCTCAACATTCTCTTAATATTCTCTTACACCCTTTGTACCTCTATGTACTTCTTGTCTCTCACATTCCTACACAAAATCTCCAAAACACACTCTTCACTACATTCCCATCCAACCATCAAGATTTCACCAACACTTCATCTTGTTCATCTCAACCATCCATTTCAAACCCCAATATACCTTCCTCACACTTCCTCACATACACTCACATATCTCTTATATTCAAAATACATACACTTCACTCACAAACCTTCTCCAACAAATACTAGTCAACTCACCACAATCTCAACCATATCTCTTCTCTTACACAAATCCAACTTATATCTTATATTCCCTTACACAATCCAACCCATATCTTACATACTCTAACACTTATATTTCAAAATACACACACTCCTTTCACAACCTCTCTACTCTTACATACACAAGGCTCCCCATCACATCCAACTCTTACACACTTCACATCATATCCAACTCATCCCTTTCAAATTAAACACACCTCACTCACAACCATCTTCCTCCCTCACACACTAGGCTCCGCATCACATCTCTATCACATCTTTCTTACACAATTCAACTCATCACCTCTTCACACTCAATTTCAATACATGGAGAATAATTTGAATCCCAAACATAGGCTCCTCTTCATCTTAACCATACAATCCTCTCCAACTCATCTCAACACTCCATTCACCCATTCTCTCCAAGGATGGAATATTCCCTTGGATATCCTTCTCAACCCAACCATGGTTCACTCTCTAACTCAACCATGGTTTATTCTCAACACACATCTTTCTTACTCAACCATGGTTACTCTTCTAACTCAACCATGGTTCATCTTAACTCAACCTCATTCTCTCTTTTCCCTCTCACAACATTTGAATTTCAAATTAAAATTTCTTCCCTCTCTTGGAATATTTTCTCTCTTTTATTCCATTTGGAGAATACCTATTCTACCCCTATCCAATTATCCTTTCTACTCTTTCTATCCTTGATAATTGGTTTCTCATAAACACTTCACAAAACATTTTTCAAATTGGCTATTTGAGTTGGTAAATCTTAGAAGGACTAATGTTAAGTTTTACATGTGTGAAGTACAATTGGGGGTTTAGCAAGGTTACCCAAAATTGGGAAAAATGTTACAGTGGTCCTGGCTCGCTGCCCACGCGCTGACGCTCGGGCGACGCGCCAGTCTTGGTAAAATTTTCCCAACTTTGGGTCTTTGCCTATAAATACCCACCTTGCCTCTTGTATTCCTCACCCCCTTCCATTATTCTTTCTCTCTATATTCTATCTCTCAAATCCTCTAATTCTATCTTGTGTTCTTAATCTTTCACACTAACATCTATTGAAAGAACACATCTCTTTGCAAGGGAAGAATCATAAGAACCTAATCCACTCTTGTGATTGTGTCGAGGGACTTCTTATCTCTACCCTTTCTACTACAATCGAGTCTCTAGGTTAGGTTAGGGCTTGGTTGAATAAACAAACACTTATTCTTTCTATTTGTTTATAAGGGAAGTCTTGTGTCTTGGTGACCAAGTCTAGATCATTGGGGATCTAGTTGGGGTTTGATACTTCCAGTGGGAAGTCTTGGTGACCATAGGTTAAGTCGAATCACGAGAGTCTTTTGGGTGGTTTTTGAGGGCAGAATACCGTGGGAGTAACTCATTCTTTGTGAGCATCGATATTGGCGAATATCAGTGAAGTGAATTGTAACAGTTTGTATTCCACCGAAAGGATTATACTAGAGTGAATAATATCGTGTCATGGATTCG
>JARVZY010010607.1:0-55009 GCA_030686995.1 Artemisia argyi
CACATTCTTTCTTTCTTGCCAAATCTTTGTATTCGTAGTTGAAGGTTTTGCCTTGATATTGTCCGTTCTTAACAGTAAACAACAGTTTAAAATCTGGTGTTCTTCATATAAACTTAATAATCCGAGACTGCAACTGAACGTAAGCAGTTTATGATAAAACACAGCAATTACCATTCTAGAACTGTTGAACTACATAGCCATTGCGTTTTTGCGTTTGTTTCCTGCAACTTTTTTTTCTGGGCTGCTTGATTATACATCTGAACCATGTAGGATGTACTTGAAGTAACATTCATGATTTGTGTGTAGAGATCCTCAGTGAAAAGCATCTCCATAATGAGCTTGTAATTAGCTGATAAAATGACACTTAAGACTCTTTTTAGTTCGTCAAATACTCGAATAAGGATATTATCTGATTGGCTTGCTGATATAGTAACTAGTTTGCAAGTCCTTTTTTTCTTTATTATCCATATCATAGTATAATATGAGAATGTAATATTCAGTTTGGTTGCTTTAAGTTATTCGTTCGTTTTATTTGCAGGTATCACCCTGCGTGCCTAAATATGACTACTGATCAGGCTAAGCAACTAGATAACTTCACATGTGATGATTGCTTATCCTTAGATGGTAAGAGACCTCACAATAAACGCTCTGCATCTGCTCTGGCCAATGGCAAGGTCAGACCATACAACAAATTTTAATCGATTTTTCATGACTTCTGTGTATTGTAGAGCGGCCACTGAAGAAGCAAAATGCCTGGTTTTGGAGAGCTCTAATTGTATTTATTGTTTGTTCGATCTTTTCTGGGAAGAATCTTTGAGAAGTTCCATGCTTTCTTATATTTTTGCCCTGATGAAGGTATCACTTTGGTCATTTATTTTGTATTTTTTGTGTGTGTTCTTGTATTTGACCTGGTTGCATGGGGCGACCTGCAGTTCATTCCATCTTCTGAAGATGACCGAAAGGCGAAGTTATATTTATGTTCAAAATACTTGGAAACCTTTACACATGTCAAAGAGAGGGAGGAAAACTTTGCGAAATTATCAATTGATCTGCTGGTTGGGATGCGAGACATGCTTGTGAAAGACCAAATGGTATATTTTTCAGAAATATTTTTCTTAGTATTGTAGACTGCATTAACATCGATTGCTTCTCAGAGTTGACGAGTTCTGTCTTCCCATTTTTTGTATGTTCACAGTACTTCTAGACTCTATTCCGTGATGGTGAGTGTTTTCTGCATGTTGTATCTTTATTACATGGCAACGCTGAAGATGAAGAGGGTGAAAAGCTTGTTCTGAATTTTCTACAAACTCTTAACATCTTACAGGTAATGATGCCTCAAAGGTATGAGTTTTATTTATCTTTATTTAATTAGTAGTCTAGGGTTTCATACTCCTTGCACTTTTGCCTATTTGTTGCAAATTATTAGTTAAAGCCTCATATTGTCAAACTCTCTTTCACATATGTTGGTAAATCTACTCCATGATGCACTATTTTAGTCAATCCTTATGGTTTATATCCACAAATGATCAGTCTTAATTTTATTGCTTTGAAAAAAACAACATTTTAAACAGTAGTATTCTGTCGTAGGTTCAGAATTGATAAGTTACCAACAGTATGGAATTTTTTTGTCCCCTTCTTTAGGCACCTAATCTTCTGTGATTATTTTTATTGTTTGATCCGCGGTTCGTATTTGTTATGTCATATAATGAAACTTCATAATATATACTTTCTGCTAATAAATGGTGACTGTTACTAGAGTCGAGTTATCTGCAATTGATTATTAGCTTTTACTGTAGGTCGAAAATTATAGGTTATGATTTAGTATTTAGATGTATTGATAAGAAAATTGGAAAGGTATGATATTAGATACTCAGACAACTATACATGTTTTGATCAGGTATGCATGAAAATGCATGAAAGGGGTGTATGGGGGTATTTGGTTACTAAAACTGGTACAAACTGAGTCAATCTCGGACCGATACTGATATGTACCTCTTTTTGGTTCAATTACGAGTACCTGAACTGGACCGGATTCCAGGAACCCGTACATGTTCGGTATCGTTCCACTTTGGTGTCGGGATTCCGGTAGTCATGCTCAGCCTATACACAACCATAAATGTCGATGTGGAGTCAGACAGATTTTGGTACCTTAAGGTTTTCATGTTGTCAATTGTCACCATTGGAAAGTTCATTGAGAACAAATTTTCAGCGCACATGTTTATTAATCAACTTTGGTCACATTGTCCATATGGCTCACAATCATGCAACTTGAGTGAAGTTGATCCTCTTATGCTTGCTCAAATTGGGGAGTTTGCTTTTGTTCTTCTAAGTCGTGCTTCAAATCTTCATCTCGTTGAGGTACTCTGGCTCCTTACCTTGATAGAAAAACATTTTAATGACCATGCTTAGTAAATTTCGAAGAACTTTGTTGTAACAATAGTGCTTTGTTTCTGGTTTATATCCTAACATTTATATGGATTCGACAAATTCATACACAAGCAGATGCTAATAAGCAGGTTTGAAGCTGCTATGTTTGAAGCTGCTATTTCAAAGTGATTTTTCAAGTTGAAATCAAAGTTACTTTAACCAACATATATAACCTAAAACTTTTTATAATTGAATATGATTGAAATTTTCAATAAATTATTATCTTTTTGAGTCTTTTGCATTTTAAACAAAAAACGGGCAAATACAAAAACATGATTTTATAGAAGCGCTTATTTTTAAACAGCTTGCAGGTGCTTATTTACAAGCATAAGCAAAAAAACAATCAATCCGAAACACCTCCCTAAACAATATCAGAGGTTCATGTGGCCTTCAACACTGTTGACATGTCTCCTAACTCTAAAACGTTTCCATTATTGGTGTTGCCGAACCAGTGAAAACTCACAAGTGTCAGCGAATATAGATACACAGATCGCTTAGGGGAGTGGTTTTGGGAATGGTATCCAGGCAAGTTATGCCATTATGTTTGATGTTTGATGAAGTAAACATAGGAGTGTCACCTAGCAAACTGCCTTTACGATTGATGTTTGGTGTTGAACTCACTGGAGAGTGAAAACCTTGGTCACTGGTGTTGAGTCGTTTGCTTGAGTGTGATCCTCCAACATCTCTTAATTCAGTCAACTTACGCTTTATGGGCAATATGATTGGTGTTTTCAAGACACTATCCGAGTCCACTAGGTTTTCTTATGATATGACCGGAACAGCAAGGGGGCTTCTTGGAAGAATTAATAGTTCTACTGCTTAATGGAGAAGGGTACTCTTGAAAGTAAGAGGTCATTTTTGACTGGACTCCAACTGAAGATGATATAACCAATGGCCGCCTCTTCGAAGACAAAGACGAATCCTGTTTTGCATTTGATTCTTCTTGTTGTTTAGGTTTTTCTGTAGCAAAAAATCCGCTAGATGAGCGCTCAGATGGCCATTGAATCTGTACTGACGAGCTCTCCTGACCAGAGGTTTGATAAGCTAGAGATTATGGTGCAACTAGGGAATGCAAAGGTGTCAACTGAGCCTCTATCAGAAGTGCAGATGCGGTTGTTGATAAGCCTGATGCCTGTTGGTGCTCGTGTATCAGCAGTAAAAGTTCCCTACAAGATTTTTGATTCATGACACGTCAATACAAAAACAAACATTTGGTGACAGAAAACTCCCAAAGAAAAACCCATGGGAGGAATAAAAAATGAGTGAAGATATAGAAAGAAATAAGTACTTGGAATGGTATGTAATAGGAGTGGCAGCAGCTATCGCAGCTCTCTCAATACACTGGAGAGTTGGAGTAGCAGCATCGGTAGCAGCTAATGTACTAGCTTTACCTGAATTCGTTACAATCTGCAATACACAAGGTTTAACATCATTTCTAAAGAAATTACATGAAACCTCGTGTAAGTCAAAACGGCATATTAGTAACATGAGATACATAACGCCATCAGCGCAATTGCCACATGAGAAAGTTCTTTCTGCCACCTACCCTGTAAGCCAATAAGGCAAAAAAAAAAAAAAAAAAAAAAGGTTATTATATAAGCCTATAGCTCTCTAACATAAAGCCATTTCAAAAGAGCTTTATATCTTTTTGTTTTTCAATAAGCATTTACAGACTTATTATTGAATAAGCTCAGGGGATGTTTATCTTAGATTATTTGATGGGCTTATGACTATGAGCAAACTGAAAATCAAATAAGTTCATAAGCTCATTTGTTTATGACTTATGGATTTATTCTCTTGAGCTTATGAGATTAAATTAGATATAAGCTCAAGTTAATAAGCTGAAAAGCCACTAAAAGTGAGCTAATGAGCTTAAACAAATACCCCGTTAATAAAATAAGCTACTCAGCACCCTTGATAAACAAAAAGTTATCATTTTTCATCAAAATTCAAAGATACATCGCACTATGAACTACTAATCAACTAATCCACTAAAAATACCAAAACACAATCCCTAAATAATTAAAATTCAACAAACAATTGTGGAAAACCCTACTAAAATTATAAGGGCAAATTATAATAAAACACATAATTACGTTACCTTAATCGGTCTTCATCTTCAATTGTTTCTTTCTTGAATTTGTTGGTCGATTACAAATACACTGTATGTCCGTGTGTGTGTTAAGGAGGTCGTGTGTGTTTGATTTTGTGTGTGTGTTTCTTTTCATTGAGTTATAGATCTACTTGTGTCTGCTGATGAAGAGATGTTGTGTGCGGATGAGGAGGTAAGTCGAGGGAGAAAATAAGTCGCGGGAAAATGTTTTACAGTCTGCCCTACGGGCAGGATAATAGTCGGTAAAAAAATTAAGATGAGACACATGTCAGGATCTTAATGGAGTCGTGCTAAAAAAATATGAGTCGAGCATTTAAGTGGTCTGCTTTTGGAATGTTTTTTCCAAAATCCAAAAATGGTCTATATAGGGGAAATAAAAATTCTCTTGGTCTCTTTAAGTCATTGGCCCTAAAATTTAATAAACTATAATGTTATTAAATATTAACACTTGATAACGTTTGCACTTACCCGAAGTGGTAGGACCCACTTTCGAGAATTAACCCGATAACTCATTTTTGACAATTTGACCACATATCGACCCAACAGGATAATTATACTCTAGAAATAACATAAAAACCCAAACCTCGGACAACTTATAAATTAAGGCTCGTAACACCTTCTTAACTTGCACCTTGTCACTTTATAAACCTTAAAAACACTACGTACAATTACATGATTGATATAATATACTTACTTGCATTCATACTCTATTATTTTAAAACCTAAGACGCAACATATTATTTTTAGGTTGCTTGTAGGACATCTCGGTTTCCTCATTCCTTATTTACATCTTGCTATTTGATATTTGGTGAGTTCATAGCCCCACTTAAACTCTTTAAACTGTTTATATACCCATTGGGGGATATACATACTATTTTACAATTTGGACACAAGTTCTTTAAACTGTGTGCTTACCAAAAAGTATTATTACCTATGTACCGTTATTGCCAAAATAAGTCCCTAACACATTAACCATTAATTACTTTATGTAAACGTGAATATTATGAATATGCCTGTTGGGATTGATGAATCCCGTTTGTGTTGAATTAGATAGACAACCGAACGCGCTATATTTGAATATTAGGTAAAATAACAAATTACCTTTCAGGGCATTATTATCATTTCTATGATTCAGTTAATGTTTGAGTTCATGAGCTTAGAGCAATATTTACTATTTACCCATAATTGTGTTCGTTGCAATTATTATTTTAACTCTGAAATCTTGTGGTCCATTACTTATTTATAAACCTATGAATTTCACTCAACATTTATGTTGACTTTTAACATGTTTTATCTCATGTCCTTAAGGTATTTGGGACCTCTTGTAACTCTAACGTTTTATTAACGAATGATAAACTTTTAAAAACGTCTCATTTAGAGTCGTTTTCTATGATTATGATTGTTGAACTATGAAGTAGCACCCCGATGATATTACTTCCGCTGCTATTTTGGGAGTGTTACACAAGCCCTAGGGAAAAGATATAGGAAAATACAGACTAATGTAAGTAGGGTTTTTCATACAAGTAACCCAATTGAAATTAGACTTACAACGACTAGAACACCACGTATAAGACAAATGAACAATGTCTTCGAAAATGAGATCCCGCCTAGGCTGATGAATGCCGAAAACTCTATGGTTTTTGAAACGCCATAAAATCCACCATATCATATAGTAAACACCTTCAAAAATTTCTTTCAAACCTTTTGGCATCTGAATGCTTTTGAGCCAAGAGAGCCACTCATCATATGAAACAATATCAGGGTCGTCAAATTCCCACCAACGTAAGACCTTACTCCTCACATGGTAGGCCAATGAGCATGAAAAGAAAAGGTGGGAAGCAGATTCCACCGAAACACTACATGAAGGACAAAGGATTGAAGGGATTTCCACCCCTCTAAGAGATAGGTTAAGCTGATTAGGCAATTTATCCAACTGAACTCTCCACGCCAAAATATTTACCTTGACTAGGATAGCCTTAATCCATCTAGTAACCGTTTCCTCATTTGGAAGTTGAGCATCATCTATTAGGTTGCGAATAGATATAACCGACAATTCTCCCGAAGACTCCAATGACCAAACCCATCGATCTAGCATTTGAGGAAGGATAACATCAGCAATACGAGAAAGAAGAAGCCAATTTTGCTCATCTTCAGCCCCTCCTCTAGGAGGGTGATGATACATATGAACTAACGTAGGATCTCTCATTTTCTAGGCCACACTAATATCCTTGCGCAACTCCAAAACATAAATCCTAGGATATTAATCCTTTAAAGCCATGTCTCATAACCAAACATTATCCTAGAACATAGAGTCTTAACTATTTCTCACATTCTTTCAAAAGAAAGCCAAGATATCTATCCCTTTGCTTTTAAAAGAGCTTAATTCACGAATAATATCAAGCCAAAGAGACCTTCGAGTTGTAGTAATGCAATTATCAAGAGCTACTTTTTCACCATGAATATCCTTGATGAACTGAACCCATAAAGAAGATCCATGGGTAACGAAGTGCCACACCTATTTGAAAAATAATGCTCGATTAGTTGCAAAGAAACTGGATACCCCAAGACCACCTTTTTTCTTAGAAGCCAAAACTGTTTTCCAACTAATCCAAAGCTATTTTCCTATCCAAACCTTCGATTCCATTGAAAAAATTCCTACGTATCGATTCCATGTTATTTAACACACCTCTAGGGACTTTGAAAATAGACATATAATAAAGAGGAATATAAGTGAGAATCGATTTGAGTGAAGTTAAGTGAGCGCCAATAGAAAGAGTCTTGAGCTTCCATTTAAATAAACAAGAAGATAATTTAGAAATAAACTTGTCCCAAGAATTCATTCTTGACATGACGTCACCCACTTTGACTCCAAAATAGTTAAAAGGAGTTGTAAATGTCGAGCAACCAACCAATCTAGCAGCTCGATCACTTCACTATTGCTAACTCCAATTCCCATCAGCTTGCTTCTGTGTGAGTTTATCTTCAGACCCAAACATGAAAAAACACTTCAAAACATGAACAATAGCTTTGATATTGTGGATGTCCCATTCACCAACAAAAACAGCATCATCAGAGTAAAACAAGTGAGATAACTTCAAAGGGTCATTAATAGAAATGCCCTTAAAAGACCTCCATTCAACACTCTGTTAAAAGAAAAATGCAAGTTTTCCATAATCAAGATGAATAAAAGAGGAGAAAGAGGATCTCTCTATTTCAGACACTTGTGAAAACGAAAATCTGAGGTAGGACTACCATTAATAAGAACAGAACCCATGGTTGATTTGAGGCAACCATTAATCCAAGTACGCAATTTATCTCCGAAACCAAACGCTTTAAGAACATCATCTAAATAATCCCATCTTCCCGAATTAAAAGGCTTCTCGAAGTCTACCTTGAAAATTAAAGCTTTAAGCCTTTTATGTTTACACCATGAAAGAAGCTAATTAAAAATAAACGGCCCATCTAGAATTTGTCGATTAGGAACAAAAGTTGATTAAACTTCTCTGTTGAGATCCGGAATGCCAAAATTTATCTATTTGCCAAAATCTTAGCAACAAATTTATAAACAGTACCAATTAAACTTATCGGATGAAAGTCTTTGACAACTTTAGCATCTTGAGTCTTCGGGATTAAGGCAATAAAAGAGGAGTTACATCCTCTATGGAACGTACCAGACATGAAAAATTCCTTAACCGCTACCACCACATCTTGATCAATAAGGTTCCAGAACTTACGAAAGAATTCAAATGAAAAACCATCAGGGCCTAGTGATTTATTCGAACGAAAATCCCAAACAACCATTTTTATCTCGTCATAAGTAACATCACGTTCCTGGTCTTTGGCTTGCTCAAAAGACAAACGATTTGGGAAATTATAATCAAGTCTAATTCGAGAAGAAACGGGCTCAGAGAAACGATTTGCGAAGTGCTTAAGGAATTCAGATTTCACCTTACTTAAATCATCAAGCCATTCACCATCAACTAAAATTCCCCGAATCGTATGCTAAGATCTTTTTTTATTCAAAATTCCATAAAAATATTTCGAATTTTCATCACCTTCAGTAGACCAACGAACTTTAGCCTTTTGAGCAACCTCCAAATACTCGATAGAATTAAGATTATTAAGCTCTTTCATTAACGTTGATCTTTGATTAATAATAGAGTCATTGTACCCGCCTTGGTCAAGAATTTTATCAATATCCAAAAGCTTACTTTTTAACACAGATTTAGCAATATAAGAACTGTTCTTGGCTACTTTAGACTAGGTCTTGATGACGTTTTAAGACATTGAAACTTCTTCTTCAATTTAATCAACCCATTCGACTCCTTCATATTCATTCCTTTCCACGTATCATCAGCAATTTTATCAAAACCTTCCATTTTGAACCACAAATGGAATAAATGAAATGGATTAGGACCGTAATCTAGATTTAATTCACGCAAAAAATAGGACGATGGTCGGATAAGTGTCTATCAAGACATATAGCCGATAACTGAGGAAATAATGCCAATAAACCTTCGGAGATGAGAAATCTATCCAATTTACTCATCTTGGTAGCTGATTTATGAGCCCAAGTGTAAGCACAAGGTGTAGAAAACATACAAACCTACTTGTCCGAGTTACTGCCTTTACTTTTATTCATTGTAATATAAACATATACGAAAACCGGAAATTACTTCCTTATTAATTTTAATGGTAATAGTTATCCACTAATGGTTGAATTCATCCTAAGGATCAACACTCGCTTCCCAAAATGACTACTGTTAATAAAACGAAAGAGCAAAACAAATGAATATTTCAGGTTGAAAAAAAAGAGTTTGTTTGAAAATGAGAATATGCGTACAAGCTAACAAAATTTCAAATACCAAAAAAGAACATAAATGTTAAACAAAAACTTATAGTAGATAATTTTGTTGTTTCTTTTGATTTGTTGTAGAAACACAATGACTTGCCAATTAACTTGTAGATAAATTTAGCGGTCATTTTCTATGCATCTTTGAATGGTGTAAGAAATTGGACGTATGTAATTTTAAAGGGAATTGATTTGCACACCTTGGGATTGATTGAGACACTCTATTTATGCATTGCATACTTGTACAGTATTAAGATTCTGTTTCAACTATTTATACATTGAGCGTGCAAATAAATTTTTTAAAGTGTGCAAATGATTAGCCCATTTTAAATTGATACACAAATATTCAACGTTCATGAAACACCCCAAACCATTTTTATTTATTAAAAAATAGGCCCTATACGCCGTATAGGGGTAACCGCTATACGTCATATAGCTCTATACGCCGTATAGAGATTCTGATGTACCAAAGTTACGTTTTTCAGAAAACGGACTTATACGACTCGATAATTTTCTAAACTTTGCAAACTCACTTCATACAACATAAATAACATGTTTAAATAAAAATTTCATAAATCGAAAATGCAGAAGCTTACTTTTTAAATCATGAGAGTTATGTCAAACACTAACTTCATTACCATTTTTCATACCTTGTACATGAAACTTTCATCCACAATCACCGTATAGAAATTTTTGACTCAAGTAAATAAAATACTAAAAAGATAATAGTTTATAAGACACGGGGGTTTAACTTGTTTTCCGGGCATGGTCATCTATCTCTACTTGCCTACATAAATCGGCAAGTGTTTCCATTCACTAGTTCACAACTTAAGGCATTAGCTCATTGACCTTAACTCATCTACACATCCAACAAAATATTCAACAACTAAATCATAAGCTTTACGCTTAGTAAGTAATCGACAATAACAAGCTATCATATACACTTTAATCATTTTGCATCATACACTATCCAACATTAGTCCATATCTCTAACCAACCATCCATTTGCATTCATAGCATATTAACAACCATTCACTTGCATTCAAAGCACTTTAAAAACTATAAAACAATATCAAGATAAACCGATACATGCCATAGCTAACATAACACTAGGTCAACTTCTTACCTTAGCTAGTTATGCCTAACTAGCCTAATCCTTAACAATTGAATCCATGCTACCTAAAATCTTACTTTATTTTCATATAGCATACTCATCACCATGATTCGCAATATGAATAGATCAATACAATAACATGTTATAACCAAATTACTTACCTCAAATGATGGTTAATTCTACTTGATTTCCTATACAAGAATCACTTAACAAAATTTAGCATTTTCTTGATGCATAACAAATGAAAGGGGTTTAACACTATCCATTTGCATACTCAAGTTACCTCTTAACATGAATATGATCATTTTTGTTATCATATGAAAAACCCACAAAATCACCAATTTAACTCTAACTATAAAAGGGGTTTAACCCTTATCCACATTACTTCATCAATTTGGTTTAAAACCTTCTTTTCCCAAAACCCCAAAATCACCACTATGAACCCTAACTTCAATTAATCAATTCAACGTGAAATAGAAGTTTACCTTATGGGTATCATGGCTAGGGACACAACTTTTGAATTGGAACACTAATTCATCATGAATTTCACTAGATGAAATATTGAAATCTCTTTTTCTTTCCCTCTTCTTGTTTCTCACATCACACACATAACAAATAGACAAATGGAAGGTTGTGGAAATGATGGGAGTTTTTAGTCATTTAAGTTCGGCTAACGACTAAATATGCAATCCAAAGTTTCCTACAAAAATGGTTACACTTTCAAAAAAGCAGGGACCGCACCTGCAATCTGACCAACCACATAAACGATTTTTGCAATTTACTCTTAATTAAATATATTTTTTTACATAATTAACGAGGTTCATGGATCATGTTTGTTTTGTTGGTACCATGTTTTCTGTTGACATAAATAATGTATGAAAACGTTATTTATATTTTTCGATATCTCTATATTTTGACGATCACAAAATGTAAACTCGTCAATCGTAAGATTACTACGTAAACAAATATTAAGCAAGTTTATATCACTATATCCAACTTAATCACTTAAGGTATGGATAAACAAGTGCTTAATACATCTCATGATCAAAGGGGTATTTAATTAACTAACACAAAGTTTATTTAATTATATAAACATATTATATATTTTTGAAAAACACTTTTGGTAATAAAGAAAAACGTTTTAATCATACTAAATATATGATTTCAAATATTTAACCAAAATCAGTTAGTTTTTCACCAAATAAACTTTCCCCACTAAAAGACAAGTTTTCTAGCCGTTACAGTTGGGCGGCCCCCTTAATTATAAGGGGCGGTCCCCTTAATTTTAAGGGGGCCGGCCACGATTTAAGGGGACCGGCCAGGCTCCCCTGTCAGAAACTATCAGAATTCTTCTCCTATAAATACCACCTTAATTCTGGAATTTTTCCCCACCTTTTGCATGAAATTTTCAGATCTATAACTCTCTAAAACATCCTCTAAAACCCTTTGATCATTTGTATATTAATCCTTGTTTCAGGTGATTCAATCCCTCATCATCCATTCTCATCCAAAGTGCAAAAGAAGAACACTTTTTCTACAACCAAGTTCAAGAAGTGTTGAAGAGTAGTTGTGCATATTGTATATATATTCATTTGTGAATATTGTGTTGTGCTTGTGATTAATTGTGTAGAAGATATAGAAGTTGTGTAGATAATAGAAGTTGATAAGTAGTGAAGTAGGCTAGTTGTGAAGATAGGTGTGAAGTAGAAGATTGGTGTGTAGAAGATAGTTGTGAAGAAGATTGGTGTGTAGGATATTGGTGTGAAGAAGTTGTGTAGAAGTTGTGATCAAGTTGTGAAGTTGTGTGGTGTGTAAATTGGTGTGTAAGGTTTTCTCCGCCAAAAGGGAGTTTGTTGACATAGTGAAGAAAACTCTCGAGTATGTGACTCGGGGAGTGGAGTAGGAACAAGGAAGGTGTCCTTGTAGCCGAACCACTATAAATCCTTGTGTTGTGGTTTGATCTTTCTAACTCTTCTCATTACTTATTTATTTACCTTTACTATATTAGCTTTGTTAGTTAGTTACCATACAATTGTTCATATAGTGCAAGTATTGAATTCACATAAACTAGAATCGAAGTTTTTTAAAACAAACTTGTATTTATATATTTAAAAGGACGTAAAACTATTCAACCCCCCTTCTAGTTTTCCACAATTGGTATCAGGAGCCACGTCTAGCAAGGTTTTTAAAATATATTGTATTTTAAAACTTGTAACGATCTATGGAATCTGAAAAATATTTAGAAGGGCAATCTATGCAAAGACCACCACTATTTGAAAGTGATGGATTTTTATATTGGAAAAATCGATTCGAAACTTATGTGAAATCAAAAGATCTAGATCTTTGGCATATTATTACCAATGGTGATTTTTTACCTATTCAAAATAACCCCGAAACTAAGAAAGATGAAATCGTACCTTTTGAAAAACAAAATGATGATTTAAAAAGAAAACTTGCTAAAAACAATGAAGCAAAAATGGTTATTTACAATGCGCTACCACGTAAAGAGTACGAAAGGATCTTTATGTGTGAAACCGCAAAAGAAATTTGGAACTCTTTATTAATAACCCACCAAGGTAATAATCAAGTCAAAGATAACAAAATAGATCTACTTGTTCAACAATATGAGCAATTCACGATTCTGGAAGAGGAATCAATTGATAATGCTTTTGCTAGATTTAACACCATAATCACAAGTTTAAAAGCACTTGATGAGAATTTCTCTAGTAAGAATTTTGTTAGGAAGTTTCTTAGAGCTCTTCACCCAAAATGGCGAGCTAAGGTGACGGCTATTGAAGAATCGAAGAATTTGTCAACGCTACAACTTGATGAATTAATTGGTAATCTAAAACTCTACGAAGCAATAATAAAGAAGGACTCCGAAATGGTTAAAGGGAAACGAGAGCAAAGCAAGTCAATCGCCTTGAAAGCTAGAAAGGAATCTAACAACGAAGATAGCTCATCTTCCGAAAGCGAAGACGAAGAATATGCTATGGCCGTAAGAAATTTTAAGAAATTCTTCAAAAGGCGAGGAAGATTCGTTAGACAACCACACGATGAAAGGAAAACATCTTAAAAGAATAACGATGACAAGTATAGCAAGAATGAGAGAAAATGTTTCAAGTGTGGTGATCCGAATCACCTTATTGGAAAATGTCCAATGATGACAAGAGATCAAAATCAAAGAGCGTTTGTTGGAGGAGCATGGAGTGATAGCGATGAAGATGAGAAAGAAACAACAAAGGAAGAAAAGTGTCTCATGGCTAAAACGTCAAGTGAGGTACGTTCCGAAACCGAATATTTTAGTGATGAAAATCTATCATTAGATGAAAAAGATTTAGATAGTGAATACAATAGATTATGCAAACTAGGACAACAAGTAACGGCTAAAAACAAGTTACTAAAATACATAAACAACCAATTAGAAAATGAAGTACTTGAACTAAAAATTAAAATACATCAACTTGAAAAAGGCAAAGAAACTTTTGAAGAATGTAAATCATGTCAAGAACTTAAAAGTGAAAACTACAAACTTAAAGAAAAAATTTGTAAACTTGATAAATTTGAAAATAGTAGTAACTCACTTAGTAAAATTATAAGTATTCAAAGAATATCCGGAGATAAAACCGGTCTAGGTTTTAACTCAACCGAAGCCTCAACAAGTGATGTTAAAAATGTTAAATTTGAAAGCGAACTTAAAGAACTAAAACCTTCAAAATCTAATCCTGAGTATATACTCATAAATGATAAGAAAATACATCTAGCTAGTAATGAAGAAATAAAACCGTTTTATAAACCATCTTTAAAAACCGAAGTAGGATCGTCCAAAACTAAAACAAGATCTAAAACTCCACCACCTAGGAAACCGAATAATTCTTACCCTAGACCTAAAACACCTCAACCAAGAGTAAACCAAAGTAGACAAAACTTTAACAATAATCAACAAATGTGGAACTTCAATCCATGGGGAATGTTTCCACCATATATGCACCCAAGTCAAATACATAACATGTTCGGGACAAACAACTTTGGTCAAATGAGACCATGGGGACCAACGTGAGAACTTTCGCCATTCATATATGGAAATCTTTGATGTCACCCCGTGTTCGGACTTTCCTATGAAGATTTTGAAGTTTAACGCATTGAAGACGAAAGGTACACATTTCCTTTTATTTTCTTGTAAACAAATGCATGCTTAGTTTAGTATCTTGCTTTTATGTGATTTTGATTGGTTCATTGTTCTCTCTAGTCTTTACTTCCTTACATATATATACTTATTTACTTATATATATATATATATATATATATATATATATATATATATATATATATATATATATACACTTAGCTATATCTAGGATCTTATAACCTAGAAAACTCATTTGTTGATTTTCTAGAACTAGAAATTGTTCGTTTACGAACCTTTTCTTTTCCCCATTTGCCTTATTGAACTTTAATGTTCAACAACACTCATGCTGATGAAGAGAGATGAGTCGAAAAATCTATGGATGAAACAAACTCCCGGCTTCCGTTGCATCCGTCTCCTTCCTTTATTCTCGTCTTATAAGCCCATACTACATACATATACATACATATATATATATATATATATATATATATATATATATATATATATATATATATATATATATATATATATATATATATATATATACATATACATATACTTATGAACCTTCCACAACGTTCTCGTGTACTTGACAACTTGATAAATTTCATCCGAAATGATCAAGAAAATTTAATTGGCAAATTGTCAAGTAATTCCTTTCGTGCGAATACCCTCCAACGTATTTTTGATTAAATATAAATCTAATACATACATATAAATAATTTCTTGTTCTTTCCAGAAACCAAAATCAAAAATATCAAATTTTGGAGGGCGGCCCCCTTAATGTTTAAGGGGACCGGCAGCCAAATGAAGGCCGGCCCCCTTAATGTTTAAGGGGCCCGGCCATCTGATAGTTCAAATCCGTTTTTCTCCTTTTTCCTTTTGCCAAACACTCCACTTTTTCATACTTCCCTTCCCTTGCTTCTGCTGTGACGAAAACCAAAACCCAAAAACCTCTCAAATCACTTCCAAATCACATAATTCGGGTTAATTCGCAAAGGGCAAATTCATCTAACACAATCACCATTACATATTGTAAGTTTTTCATAACACATTTCATCTAATTTCATCTTATTTGATCATACTCATGATTATGCATGTTTTATAGAATTCGTCAAATTTCATAATTTTTTTCGAATTAAGCCTTAAAACTTCATAACCAATGCTTCCCCTAGGATTAGGATGATTGATCAACACTAGAAACTAGTTATTATATACTATCATGTCGAAAATTTTTGAAAAATTTCATACACTCCTTTTCAAAATTTTTAGTAAACTTATTGTTGAATAATGATTTGAAAACGTGTTAAAACTAATCACATTATACTTGTGTAACTTGTAAAACTTGAAATTATATTTTTCGACTAAGAAAAATTATTTTGGTTCACAATATAGAGGTGTTTGGATTATGTCAAAATAATATCGAAACATAGTCATTATAATTTTTATAAAACTTTGTTATAATTATAAACCTTAAAATTGCTAATCGAACTCGTCAAGATATATAATTCATATATATATTGACATACTAGGGGTATAAGTCAATAGTTAAGGAAGCGTTTGGTTTATTACTAAAAATGACATTTTTAAGTAAAAATACAAACCATCTTTTTCAAAAACAAATCACATGCATAAGAAATTCGCAAGAAATAGCTAGTTTTACAATCTAATGTAAATCTAGTCAATTTCATGATATATTAAGATGTTTAAAGGGGCGTTTGGATTTGTCCATAACTACTCATTAAACATCGTAAAGTATATCTAGAACGACTTAAAAACAATATTAAGGAACATGGTAATCTACTTCTTAGGATTAGTAACGAAGTATGTTTACGTTCCAACATAAGCCTTAACAATAAACATATACTTTTTATCTTTCTTTATATTTATTTTGGTTCTTTTTGTATTGTTGATGTGTTTAGGTGAAAATGCCCAAAGCAACTACCGAAGATCTTTCTCACACTAAAAACTACATTCCTAAAGTTTCCCAACTCCCTACCACATCTCCTTCCATTGGACTTATCTATCGACAAATTGAAGATAGAAATGTTCATGAGGGATGTGTAGTAGATCTTGCTTTTGCTCAATCCGAGTACATAAATCGCTTGTTTTCAAGCATCAACTTCAATTGTCTTTATGAAATAAATGAACCTATCATTCCTCGCTTCATAATGGATTTCTATAGCTAAGTCACCGTCCAAGCCAATGATCTTGGTTTCATCACCATCTCTTTCATGATTCAAAATGAATTTATCACCCTAACTCTCGAACAATTTGGTCATATCCTCCAAATTCCATTTAGAGGTCAAGCCGTTTTCTCAAACGAGTGGGACCTCGAATCTCTTAATCGCTATCGACCAACCTTCGGTCCCTATCTCGACGAAATTCCTCATCCCGACGAAATTCGTCAAGTCTTTGGTATAGATCGTGCCACCACAAGTCGAAAAATAAAATCCAAAAACGTTCAAATCTCTCCATACCAACTTCTCCTCAAGGAATTAAGCCCTCACATGAAGCGTTGGGAAGAACTCATTCGTAAGAATGTGTTTGGTACTGGAGATCACCGGGACCATCTCTCGGCGAGCCTTGCTCACATGTTGTATTGTATTGCTGTCGAAAAGCCGTACAATTTAGCCTACTTCTTTATCAAACGGATTGAGTGTGCTAGAAAAACTCCCAAAGCCAACCTTCCATATGGAATGTTCCTTACTCGTCTCTATCGTCATGTTATCGAGTACTACCCCGATCTTGACAATAATATCTATGAGTCCATCTACCCCACTCTACGTTCTCTCGCTCTAAAACAAGCTCGACGAACTCGAAGTGACAAGGGTAAACCTCGTCGTCATAGCTTTCATGGATCATCTTCAAGGCAAAACGATGACGATGAGGAGGAAAACATCAATGATGCTAGTACCCCTTCGTTTTCTGAGTTCGTTGACGATTTAGAGGATCTTGACTATCCCAACTATTCTACCCCATCTCCAAGTGATCAAACTGAAGAAGTGCTTCATGAACGAACTACCGAGATGCTTAGAAGACAAAAGAGCTTGCACGAAGAAGTTAGAGGTGGCTTCAAATCTATCGGGAAGACTTTGAAGGGTATCTTCGGGAAGAAAAAGAAATAATATGCTTGGATTATGTTTGTTAAACAATATTTATTTTGTGTGCTATTTGTCCGAAGTATATTCGGAAGTACTTGTTATTTGGATATTTGTTTAGGATGCTAACTTGATGGTTTTTATGCTTTTTAATGCATGCTTCTATTAAACTATATATATGTTCGCATGATTAGTTAATGTTTAAATAAATATATGGCATGTATGCTTTCTAATAGACCAAAACAAATGTGAAATGTCCAAATAGAGCTTGCTGCAAATACAAAACAGAACACAACATTTTTCCAGAAAATTTTTGAAAAATTTTGGTTTCTGGGTCGTCAGATGGGCGGCCCCTTTAAATCATAAAGGGCGGCCCCCTTAAAATTAAGGGGACCGGCCTCCATTTAAGGGGACCGGCCATCTGAAACAGTTTTTACACTGTTTTCTTTTGCATCTTGTGATCCCTTTTGCTAGTCCCAGTTACCATTTCCCTTAAAAACTAAACTGATTTTGGAATATAACATTACAATTTCAAATTAATTCCACTTCTAAACATGTTTTTCCACTATATAATCTCCATGCATGTTTAATTCACATTCCATCATCCTCAAACATTCATCAAACATCATCATGTCATCACCAAGAACCACCTATTCAAACAATGCCAAGAAACAAAAACTTGTCATCATTCCACCCAAACAACTCTTCATTGATCTTACAAGTGAAGACAACACCACTCCATCTCCACCACCTCAATGTTTATCTCCTAGTGCACCAAATGCACCCTCCAAAACACCTTCAATAAATGGAAACTCCACTTCCTCCACACCATCCACTTCATCCATAAATGATTACATCAACACCCACTTATCTCCTCCAACAATTGATCAACCATCCCAACCTACCAATGAAAACACAACTCTTGCACTCACTCTCTCATTATCACCAATAACACCTCTTGATGCACATTTCTCATCATCTCCTATCAACCCACCAACCTATAACCCCGTCCCATGGAGCTTACTTGAAGCTCATGGAGACACTTGCCTTTGTTGCATTCACAACCGAACAATTGTGTTCGGTTTAAGAGATGAGATCCAATACATGTTTTCTCATATTGAAAACATGTTGCATCAACCACCAACAACAAACACAACACCTCCACCACCATCAACAAACACACCTCCACCATCACCATCCCCATGTTCACCATCCATTCCTCCCAATTAAACATGCTTGGTGTTTTACAATAAAATTGTGTTAAAACTTTTTGGATGGCAAGCTCAAGAGAAGGACTCTCATGTTTGAGACTTGGTCATTTATTTTAATGATGATTCTAAGCCTTTAAGGCTTTTGTTAGTTGCATTACTTGTTATAGTTGTAATGCTTGATGTATCTTTTTTTTCATATTATTAATGTTATGCTTATGTATAGTCTCTACTCTTGCATGCTATATACATATATATGTTGCTTGCCACTAAATATTTTTGCAAGATATCCATATCTCGGCTCCTTTTGGCCTCAAAACGAGGGGGAGTACACTTCGAGGGGGAGCTTACATTAACATGGGATAACCTTTTTGATACTAACAAAAAGGGGGAGAAGTGATATAAACTCACAATAATACTTGAATATATACTAATTTTAGATTAATGAGTTCAAATTTTGTAATCATCAAAAAGGGGGAGATTGTTGACATAAATAATGTATGAAAACGTTATTTATATTTTTCGATATCTCTATATTTTGACGATCACAAAATGTAAACTCGCCAATCGTAAGATTACTACGTAAACAAGTATTAAGCAAGTTTATATCACTATATCCAACTTAATCACTTAAGGTATGGATAAACAAGTGCTTAATACATCTCATGATCAAATGGGTATTTAATTAACTAACACAAAGTTTATTTAATTATATAAACATATTATATATTTTTGAAAAATAATTTTGGTAATAAAGAAAAATGTTTTAATCATACTAAATATATGATTTCAAATATTTAACCAAAATCAGTTAGTTTTTCACCAAATAAACTTTCCCCACTAAAAGACAAGTTTTTTGGCCGTTACAGTTGGGCGGCCCCCTTAATTATAAGGGGCGGTCCCCTTAATTTTAAGGGGGCCGGCCACGATTTAAGGGGACCGGCCAGGCTCCCCTGTCAGAAACTGTCAGAATTCTTCTCCTATAAATACCACCTTAATTCTGGAATTTTTCCCCACATTTTGCACGAAATTTTCAGATCTATAACTCTCTAAAACATCCTCTAAAACCCTTTGATCATATGTATATTAATCCTTGTTTCAAGTGATTCAATCCCTCATCATCCATTCTCATCCAAAGTGCAAAAGAAGAACACTCTTTCTACAACCAAGTTCAAGAAGTGTTGAAGAGTAGTTGTGCATAGTGTATATATATTCATTTGTGAATATTGTGTTGTGCTTGTGATTAATTGTGTAGATAATAGAAGTTGATAAGTAGTGAAGTAGGCTAGTTGTGAAGATAGGTGTGAAGTAGAAGATTGGTGTGTAGAAGATAGTTGTGAAGAAGATTGGTGTGTAGGATATTGGTGTGAAGAAGTTGTGTAGAAGTTGTGATCAAGTTGTGAAGTTGTGTGGTGTGTAAATTGGTGTGTAAGGTTTTCTCCGCCAAAAGGGAGTTTGTTGACATAGTGAAGAAAACTCTCGAGTAGGTGACTCGGGGAGTGGAGTAGGAACAAGGAAGGTGTCCTTGTAGCCGAACCACTATAAATCCTTGTGTTGTGGTTTGATCTTTCTAACTCTTCTCATTACTTATTTATTTACCTTTACTATATTAGCTTTGTTAGTTAGTTATCATACAATTATTCATATAGTGTAAGTATTGAATTCACATAAACTAGAATCGAAGTTTTTTAAAACAAACTTGTATTTATATATTTAAAAGGACGTAAAACTATTCAACCCCCCTTCTAGTTTTTCACATTTTCCTTTCTAGTTTACGAGATTTGAACTTAGTGCTACCCATAATGAAACTAAGGTTAAAACCCTTTCTTCTTGGCAAATTTATGTGACTACTTAACAGTCGTTGAAAATCCCCTTCCAATAAAGGGATAATTTCATATATATCCTTCTTTTGCTTCAAAATTACATCTATATCCATCCTAACTTAAAAATTACATATACATTCAATCTAAAACTTAAAATTTCATATATATCCAACCTATTTAAAAATTACATATATATCCAATTTAAAACTAAAAATTATCATATATGTCCAATTACCCAATCTACCTCCTATATAATACAAGGTTGTCCTATTATTTCTCCCCCAAAAATCTTAATCAATTGCCACGTGTAAATTGCTGAATTATCTTGACCGTCCATTTTTTTCAGCATTTTTAGGCAGAACAATTTACCAAGGCTTCATTCCATTACTCCCCTCTCCAAAAAAAACACACACACAATTAAATACTCTCAAACCCTCTCCCACGAACCCTAACTGATTAGATTAGATCCATGGAACTTCAGTATTTATCAATTGTCCAAAATCGATTGATATAAAGGAACCGAAAGCAAAAGATGAAAAAAATCAAATCTTAGATGTGTTCCACAATCCACAGCAGATCCCTATCAAATATCAACCCATTGAACTTCATGATGTACCCATTTGGTTTCATATAGGATGGTTGTCTCATTTTTGCGATCTTTAATCAAGTATTGATACAATAGATTAAATTGTTCATTTTATGTAAAATTTGTCAACCTTATTCTATTTAGATGTTCATCCCCATGATGTCATTTGATAAATTATTTTCCATTTTTCCACTATATTTGATCTTTATTTGCATTTCCATTATGTGTTTTGATAAAGTTTGCTTATAATGTTAGGTTCATGTTATTTTTCCCCTTTCTTATCTTTATTTGATCTTTAGTTGCATCACGTTTATGTGTTCATCCTAGAAACCAATTGTTCATACTTTTTTACAATTTTTTCAATTTATTGTATATCTATGCTAAATATCTTGGTTTGTTCATGCCATATGTTCTAAGGAATAGCAGAAGAAGGTATGATCCTGATTATATGTTTAGGTTTGTTTTTGTTATACATGATTAACGAGTTTTTTTTTTTTTTTTTTTTTTTTTTTTTTTTTTTTTTTTTTTTTTTTTTTATGGGTTTATGACGTTTGTTAGTATTTTTGAAAAATTGATAATAAACTACCTATGCTACTTGATGATATCTTGATAGTGTCCATGTTTCTGTATTGAATCTTTTGTAATTCTTATAATTTTGTTGCTAATATATTCTTCACAAGTTTCACCAAAAAAGTACGTGTAAACACTTGTCATGCTTAGTTTCTATAAAAGATATTGTTAGCTTTGCTATTTTATAAAAAATAACGCCACACATAAAGTAATGGACTAGATATCATACATATAGTACTTTAGGGACTATTATTGTAATATAGGCAAACTAGTGATGTAATGAGCCTATAAATACCCCTCATGACTCTCCATGAGGGGTGTAGGAAAGTGTGTGTAAAGTTTAGTTTCATTTTATTTAATATAAACCCTTTTCTCCACCTTTCTCTCTCTACTTTCTCTCTCTAGAACCATGGCATATTTCGATCAACCTCGACCTCCGGAAGGTGATTCTTGGGTTCTACAATCGGCATCAGAGCTAACCGGGGGCGAATCGTGGTGTTTTTGGGTGAAAAATCGTGTTTTTTTTGGTGAAAAATCTTGGATCTGGTACTGTTCATCGAAGTTTTGTCGAGTTAGAAAAAATTTCAAGTTAGAAATTTTTTTTATCGAGTTAGGATCTGACTTTATCGAGTTAGGAGTGGTATACCGAGTTAGGGTATCGAGTTTGAGAGTTGATTATCGAGTTAGAAAATTTCTTGCGAGTTTGGATTTTCTATCGAGTTAGGTATTTTGACTTATCGAGTTTGGATCTTAAATCTTACCGAGTTAGGATCTAAAGTTGGCGAGTTAGCCTGTTCACCTAATCGTTTATCGAGTTAGGTTTTTGTGGCTTATACCTAGACGAAACTCTGCCAAAATTAATCAAGGTTTATCGAGTTAGGATCCAAGGTTACCGAGTTTGGAGCTTATCGAGTTTGGGAGGTTATCGAGTTAGCAAGGTTACCGAGTTAGGGACATTCTGAAAAGTTTGCGAGTTTGGGAGCTTTATCGAGTTACAAGAATGTTTCCGAGTTACAAAGATTATCGAGTTAGGAGCTTTATCGAGTTACATGGTTTTTGGCGGGAAAATTTGAGTAAAATTTATTTTTGAGAGGAGACTAAACGTTCAATTTTTACGCGAGATTTTAATTTTGGTATAACGTTGAAAATTTTGGCCCGAAATTCATATTTTTAGGCCAAAATTCAAATTTTTTCGGTGAAATTTGGCGTAAAAATTTTCAAAACTCAAATTTTTCTGGTAACCTTAGAATTGCATTTCATAGTGATTTCCATATTATGAGCGAGAAAATTTTCCAATTTTATTTTTGGAGGGAAAATACGAAATCACTATGAATCACCCGAAATAGAATTTCAAGCTTCACCAAAACACACCACGGATTGCTTAAACGATCCTGATCAAGAATCACAATCAAATGACAACGGCTAGTATCGGATTTTGTGATTATGGGGATAATTCTTTATCACTTTTCTGGGTTTAAAGTTCATTTCAAGGACATGTGTACTTAATTATCTAAAAGTCTAGGGGTGGATGGATGCATGACTTTCGAAGATACTTGTTTGGGCAAACACTAAAGATAGTGATTAAGACTTGGATTATCTAGTTATACCCGATGCAAGGAGTTACATTGTAGTGCTCACGGGTTATAGCTATCACTTTAAGGAGTTACATTGTAGTACTCAGTGTCACACGAAGTTGTGGATAGTTCAAGAGGTGGATATTTCATATACTGTTTGTTGGTTTGGGTATATGGCACTACCTATGCTTAAAGGAGTTACGTTGTAGTGCTCAGTATAGGTTCTTAGTCACACCATCATACAAGATTAAGTCACATATCTGAGGGATGTTTACTTCATTTTCAGATTGGTTATACTGGGTTATTTCTATAGTCATTGGTCATTTACTAGCTAGTTGGACTTTCAAGAGGTCGCTTATAGGTTGAAGAGAAGAGATGAGATTGTAGAAAAAGAGAGTCATATCCTATCAGCATATTCTCACAAATTATGCTTTCATGGTCTATCTACATTGCATCAGAAGTGTAAAGTACGGGTAATTTTGGCATGAACACACAATAGTATGATGATTTCGATACATCGCAACCATCAGGAGGGAGAAGAACATGCCAAAAGAAGTAGTGTTTCATCTCTAGTACGTTGGTTGATCGAGGGAATTGTGCTTACACTAGAACCGAAGAAGTACTAATGATGTGTACATCGGAGCGTATTACCAACCTTCTGTGCAATACTATGTGAGTTATGCTACGATGCTCCAAGAATGACAACCATGGTGCAAACTCATTAGTATCTACCTTATCCGCTGCGAGATGAGAAGAGAGTTGTCAGTTCAAGAGGGAGCAGATGAAAAAGAATAAAGGCTCACTAGTTAGGAGGGAGTAATAACCTAACTAGACCATTACAGTTGAAGTTCAGAGCTACAAAGACCTTTGCCGTTAGTGTCAAAGATCATACGCCGAGATCGTCGGAAGAGAGAACTTCAAGTCTGCCTCAGTATCTAGACTACAGAGACTCTGCGCTTCAACAACGTCAACATAGTTTACTATTGTTGCAATTTACATGTTTATGTGTTTATAGGTCTCATTGTATCCATTCATGTGTGACGATATCTTGGAGGGAGATTGTTAGCCTTGCTATTTTATAAAAGATAATGTCACACATAAAGTAATGGACTAGATATCATACATATAGTACTTTAGGGACTATTATTGTAATATAGGCAAACTAGTGATGTAATGAGCCTATAAATACCCCTCATGACTCTCCATGAGGGGTGTGGGAAAGTGTGTGTAAAGTTTAGTTTCATTTTATTTAATATAAACCCTTTTCTCCACCTTTCTCTCTCTACTTTCTCTCTCTAGAACCATGGCATATTTCGATCAACCTCGACCTCCGGAAGGTGATTCTTGGGTTCTACAGATATTAATACCTTATTGGTTTACAGAAAGACAAGCTCACAAGATCATTCTTCATCCGATGATGAAGAGCCCCATAAGAAGGCTAATTTATTGTGCATAGAAAATATGATAGTTATCATTAAGAGACTTTTATATATATTTTCTGACTCTTTAAGGATAATAATCTTCTATCTTTGTTGTACAATCTCATAAGATAAGATGCTTATAGTGCATTTCTTTGTTGCTATTACAGGTCATAAATGGATGGATGTCATAAATGGATGGATGAAATATATGGATTAGGCTGAATGTATCATCTAATTATACTCGACAAAGCTAATCCACAATGAGTCTTCATATAACCTTCAAGAAAATGACAGTATATGAGCACAAAACACTATTAAGGTAAATATATTAATAGTTACAAGATTTCTTCTCTTTTGCTTTCACTCAAAAAATCTTGGTTAGAATTAAGTGGTTGATAATTTTTATAGTAACTCAACTTTTTTTGGAGTCCATGCTAACCATTGAGCAACTCTTTCATAATAATGCAGAAAATTTGGGATGAGGTATATCGGAGGATGGACAGATTCATGAGCATGCTTTGCTTAATTGTGCTTTTCCATTTAGTATTTACAGTATTTATTAATTTTAGTATTTTTTTTAACTTATTTTTCGTTTTGTATTTAGTTATCATCATATCTAAACAGATACTCAAATGCGCTTTTCAGAGTGCTTAACTACTGTTTCATAAGTATGACATGCTTATTTCTAAGTGCTTTTCTCAGATGAAGTTAAATTTACTTTTTTACCATCTTTGTCTTTTTACTGTTTCGTTAACATCAAACACTTTTACTGTTTAGTTTGTCTATGTGACTGCCTTTGGGGCCAAGTTTGTTGAGTACTGAGATTATATATGTCGGCTTCACACTAGGACAATGAACTATTAGGAACAAAAAAGTAAGTCAATCCTAATCTCAAAATGGAGAATTACTAAAAAGAGTAAAACTATGTGTGCACAACCCCTACTGCAACAAACTTCCCTTTATCTATTTTTGTATCAGTTATCTTAGCAGCAATTGCGCCATTAAACCACTGCACTCTGTACTAGACAACCCTGCTGCGGGCTCTAAATTTATGCTACCCTCCGAACAAAAATTGGTACTATCTCTTTACAAGAATATTTGATGATTCGTACAAAACAAAATTTACCTTTTGGTTTTTCAATTCCTCACATTATGTTATCTAATGGTAGATGTTCCAAATTATGCCATGACGTTTTTTCGTTGAACGTCTTCCATTTGATCCTTTAGAACAGCAACCAAACAACGCTTACAACAACCATCTTTGCACCCCCTGGCAGCAACCAAACAACCGCTTACAACAGCCATCCAAACACCCCTTGACAGCAACAAAACAACCCCTTTAGTAGTTGTCCAAAAACCCCTGAAAGCAACAAAACACCCCCTTACATTAGTCATCCAAACACCCCCTGATAGCCATTTTATATATGTATGCAGGTAATGAAGTTTGGTGAAATCAGGTCAGTAACATTGCCTCAGAAACTAAACCCGGTTGACTTGATAATAGTGAAGGCATTTTTGGGACAAGTAGCACCATTCTAGACCATTAAACTTGACATTGCCTATTTCACTTCCTCAGGTACATTCATTTAGCTTATACATATATGCTTTTCGTCTTTGCGAATTTACATGGCATCATTGGTAACAATTGCAACAGGACTAGACTTATTCTATGTTTCTGACAACATAGGTTATCTTTCCCTATGGAATTATGCATTTATGTGAAATTTTATATTTTTCTGTTAGGGATCTTTGGATATGCATCTAGAAGTCGATCGTATGCCTGTGACAACTTGATGTTTGGTTTTGTAATGACATCTAATATTTTAGAAAATGATTACCGAAGTGTTTTATGATACACTAATTAATATTCTGTTATCGTGTAAGTGAAGTTGTTATGGGTTGTTCTTTTTGCATTTCCTCTTTTGAAGCAATAATTGTTCATACATGACTTCGATGGGGTCTTTTATTTATTTTCATGTACTTTTCAGACATGTTTACAATTTCTTATATTTAAGTATGTCGGTGCCAATATAATTGCTTGTTGCTTTTTGTTCATATCAAACATAATATTTAATTACTTATATACATGAAACCGCTCATTGTGTTTTTTTAGTTCTGCAAACAATACAAAAAAGGACATATGAGTTTTGCAGACTTTGTGAGATAATCATCTTGCCAACCTGAACAAGTACAAAGACCAGAGGGACAGACCTGATCCAACAGCTCCTGAAAGCCTTCATTCTTATCTTAATACAAGATTTGAGCAGTCAAAAGTTGCAATTGAGGTTGAACTTAATAGGAAGCTCAAGGGGTTCTTTTAATTTAAAGGTATGTCGATTCCCATTTCTATTAATTTTAATGTTTCTGGATTTGTTCATCATTTGAGGTAACAAATTTGACCCATTTAGTTAATTGGGTAAGTTTCAGGCGCATTTTATCTCAAATCGGTCAAACATAAAACTAGCCAAATGGCTTACAAGTCAGATGGGTCAAAAAGGTTGAAACTTGAAGTCTCCTGAAATATATTCCTAATGACTATAAATATTTATTCTATTCTAAGATTTATACTAATATTGTCTGTCTTAATTGTTTAAAACCATTACGATAAAGAACAAAATTTCTTGAGGGTCAATCTGGTCCAACTCATTACCCATACTAAAAATGACCCCGTTTCAACCTATGACCCAGCTTGCCCATCTTGCTACCTTGAATGAGAGTGAGTGAAATATTGATCATTGGACATTCAAAATTAATTGAATATGTAATATTTGCCATGATTATTCGTAGGCTAAAGTCCATAAACATATGTATCGAATTCTCGATCACATTCAGTCCCCAACCTCAATAAAGATCCAAGTATCAAAAGAACATATTCAAATGTCCCTGTGATTCCATTGACAAAAGTAAAGGAGGCTGATCCATCACACCAGCCCCGATTTAGATGGTTTGCAGCTGAAACATTTGGAATATATAGCTCGCCAGCTTCAGGAGATCAGAATGCTAACTGAACCAAAAACAGCTCTTCAAGCTCTCTCCCACTCATCGATTGGTTTGATGAGAAGTTAAATTAGAACTAGATTCCTCAGCTTCATCGTCTTGGTAATTAATAAGCTATGTAGTGACCTGTACGTATGGTTTGGTAAAAGTGCAGCTACAACTACATGTGGAATTCTTCCTGTTGCAAACGTCCCTCCGCCATATGCTTTTGCATCAATATCAACTGTGCTCATGGTTAAGATAAGGTATGTACACACTGACTATTTATTTTACTCATTAACTATGAATGTTATATAAATTCTATGAGGACGGTTACGATACTCTTATAATTCGTTTCCGTAACAAGGACGCTACACCAAAATTTATAATGTCCAAGAGGGTTGTAATAACATCAAATGAATATTGTTGCCAAAACCTTATGAGGGACAATCAACTCTACATCTCTTTTAATTGATAAAATGTGTCCAAGTAAGTTTTATCTTCACTTGCATGAGACATGCTTAACCACCTTCTATGTGTGCTACTTGCTATACATAAACAACTAAGGAGGCAATTTTTAGTTTACGAGCCTATTTATGCTATTTTAGTAATGCAATTCACTTACAAAAACTGGAATGTAAGTGCATAACTTACTTGTTAGAGGTTTTTTTTTTTTTTTTTTTTTTTTTTTTTTTTTTTTTTTTTTTTCAATTGAATGGAAATGTCGACCTATTTGCGTATATAAGTTCATAAGTACAACCTATGAGCCAGAAAATAATGAGTTTATAAAGCTTTTTGCAACTAAAGTTTATCCATAAGCATATAATATAATCTTATCGAAACCCCTGAAATAACAAACGTTCAAGGTAATGTAGCATAGTTGTTTTCTTTTTGACAATTAATTTCCTATCCCATGATGCTCTTGAGATTACACAAAGGGTGTCTAAGGTTTTCCCTTTGAAACAATGGGAATGAAGGTTCTATATTATATTTAATGAAAAATTAGGAGTAGATTAATTAAATATTGAGGCTTGAGGATACTCGTGAATGTGTTGCCCTTGCTTTGCATACCATGAATTTTTTGTAATTTGTTTAGTATTACATTCCTATTATTTATACTTAAAATATAATACAAACTTTCTTTACATATTAGCTTTAAAAAACACTTAATAATGTAAATTTAGTAGCTGTGTTTGTTACTGATTTTCTATATTCACTAACTTTCAACCCGTATGCATCCTTTCTAAGTAACCAATTCAATTTCTTCATTTTAATTCTCATTATTAACATTCATTTATAACCATGTAGAAAATCATATGGGATATGTACTCGCTAATTATTATTACCAATGTAAACACAGTATATTGACATGAAAAAATGAATGTACAAAAAAAATCATTACCAGTTTAATGTTTTTTGAAGTTTATACGTAATATAAACACACATGAATGTCTAAACTGTATATATTGATGTTTAAATATTCTTTTTAACAGGTACTTATACGGCAGTTTCAGATAAGGTGTTTGGTGGTAAAGTTGTTGTATTTGGTGGCGATTTTCGTCAAATACTCCTGGTTATTCCAAACGATAGCAGGCAAGATGTCGTACATGCTTCCTTAAATCAGTCTTATCTATGGAATCATTGCAAGGTTCTTAAACTTACCGAGGATATGAGGCTTCGTGTTGGTTGCAACCCCGGAGATGCAGATCAGATTAAGGATTTTGCTGAATGGATTTTGAGTATTGGTGGTGGGACAATAGGTGGAACTAAAGATGGTACTGCTGAGATTGAATTCCCACAAGAAATGCTAATACATGAGATGATCATGTTCAAGTTGTGATACAAGAAACTTATGATAATTGGAAGGATAATCTTTAGGATCCATCTTATTTCAAAGATCGAGCCATTCTAGCACCAACACATGAGGAAGTTGACAAAGTTAATGACCGAATGCTTTCTCAACTTGGTGGCACAGAGAAAGTATATTATAGTTACAGTGTCAGATTTAGAAGTAGATTTTAATCATAGCGAGGATATGTACACTACATATTTTTTGAATACAATCAAAATATCTGGACTTCCACACCATAAATTAGTTTTGAAGATTGGCACTCCGGTTCTATATGTTTTTTTTTTTTTTTTTTTTTTTTTTTTTTTTTTTTTTTTTTTTTCAACCTTATGTTTTGTTCAACTTTTTTATTTGATTAATAATAGCATGTTTATTTTATTTTATTTTATTTATGTTGCTACACGTTCATACTTATATTACTATTAATTTTATCGTATAATCAAATTCTTGAAGCTAGCCGCCCCACCGGGGCGGGCCTAAAATCTAGTTTATATATAATTAAAACCTTAAAATACATATTAAATTTCATTTTTTAAAATGACTAGTATACCATTTGTTTCTCTTTTCATTAAAACCATACTAGGGGTGTTAGTTGGGTCAGGTTAGTCGGACGGGTCAATTCGGGTTGAGGCTAAAATAATACCCGAACTCGACTAACCCGAGTTCTAAATAGAGTCGAGTTCGAGTATGACTTTTTAGCCTGAACCCGAATTGACCCGAACCCGATCAACCCGACTCGACTAACACCCTTATATGTGATTATAATGAAATACTTAAAAATCAAATGATATTGAATATGTATTTTAAGGTTTTAATTATATATAAATTGGGTATTTGAACATATGATAACTTTAATTATATATAAAATTGTAAGTTTTAGATTAAACATATATATAATTTATAATTTAGATCGGATATACATGTAATTTTAAAGCAAAAAAGTTATATATATGAAAAAATTCTTACTTTCATAAAATATTAAAAAAAAAAAAAAAAAAAAAAATAGTCGAAGTTAAACCCCTGAGTCTGTGTGGTATGAATAAAAATTGAAGGTGAAAATGAAGAAAATAAACACACTCTTCCTAGTAATTTGTTCAATTCTAATCCTCAGATCGGAACTTGTTCATTCAGACAATCTAATCGGAGTTTCTCTACAAGGTTTTATTTAATCTCTACTAGTATATACTTAATAAAGTATTTTTTTTTTTTTTTTTTTTAAATAATAAATTTAGTTATTGATTTATTGAATGTTTTGTTTTGTTAATGAACAGATGAGGAATATTACAAGGGGTTATATAGTTCAGGAAAGATTAAATGTAAAGATGGATCTAAAACGTTTACAAAGTCACAATTTAATGATGATTTTTGTGATTGTCCTGATGGCACTGATGAGCCAGGTATTCATTCTTTGCGCGTTATGTTTCGAAATTTGATTGGAGACTGTTTTTGATGATTTATTAGTACTGATGTAAAGGTTAGATGCTTAAGGTCACATTTTGAGATTAGTTTTAGTAGTGGGATTGCGTTTTTATAGTGTGCGGTTAGTTGGTGAAAAATGTGGCACTTTTCTAGAAAAGTTTTCTCAAAAGATGAAAAAGTGGAAAACTTTTTAGTTGATTTTTGGAGAAGTTTTTCTGGAAAATGGAAAGTTCTATGTTTTGAATGTTAACCGGAGTTTTGAAAAGAGCTCTTTTCATTTTTCTACATTTTTTCGATCCAATTTTCTACATTCTCATGTACTTTTCAATTTTCTAAAAATTATCATCTAAAACGCGTTTTCTATATTTTTAACTCTTTTCTAGGGATAAAAAGCACTTCCCTTTTTCTACAATAATCAAAATAAAAAATTAAAGGAAATTTTTTACGACTAAGCGTTTGTAAAACTGCATTTTCAAGAAAGACTTCTCGACTCGCTTTTTCAAAACTCTGAAGAAAAAGCAGACATTGAAAAATTATTTTTGCAAAACAGTGCTCTCTGATAATCTGCGTTTTGTAAACTCAAAAAATGAGATAAACTCCTCGAAAATGCAATACCGGACACCCTGTGACTAGTTGACTCAAACTGAGAGACGAAAATTATTTAGAACAACATGCCTGATAGCTGAACTACTTGAGAACGGTTATAGAGGGCAGTAGGAGTGTTTTAGTTACGTGTCTTTTTGAGCAAAACAAATTGTTGCACACAGATTCTGAGGTATGGTTTTAATAAAATTAAACGATGATGTAAGAAAATCTTCGCCTTAATAACCAAATGTGAATATCCTAGTGGGAAAATTCCACATTTATGTAATATTTGCCTTAGTAACCAGATCTATATGGCTGCTAGTGATTATCTCCGCTTTTATTTTGTTGACATTTGATGTAATCGACCTGTTTTTACTGTTTGGTGTAACATACTTTTTGTTATTTTACCATTTAATGTTAACATACATTTACAAACGTATAAGAGCTAACTGATTGCATGTTGTGTGGGTGACCGGTTATATAAAATGTTAACCAGATAAACATTTGTTACGTCAAATGGTAAAGTTTGTTACATTTTCGTGCAATTTTTTTCCGGGTAATATATGTTGAAGTAGAAGTGTTCATGTTTGGTTAGTACTGTCATCATATCAATTGTTTTGGCATTGCAGGAACGTCAGCATGTCCTAGTGGGAAATTTTATTGTCGAAATGCAGGACATAGCCCACTTACTATATTTTCTTCCAGGGTTAATGATGGGATATGTGGTAAGCATTTTCACTTACTATATTTTTTAAATTGTTTGCATATTACCTGCATTAAATATACACTGAAGTCTGAACTTGTGTGGTCACTTCTTTTAATTGCTTAAGACTTATAAGGTTAGGCATACCAAAAGATCATACTAGGGTACAGCATGTCTAGTCATTTAGCTATGTTCTAGTTCAGGAATACAATACACAGTCAAGTCCAAAATACAACACAAATGTAATTTTCATTTTTGTACCAATCTCATGTTCATGAATCTATTTAGATATATTTAGGAAAGTGTGTGTAACTTTGTAGCTTAGATTCTTAGCGAGTGTTTGGCTATATGAGATTTTCTTCTTGCCTTAATATGGGTGTTTGGTAGTCTATAATTTGGACATCTAGTCCAAGTATGGGCCTTCCATCTTCAGTTGTTTCTGGTGCACTTGTAAGTATTTCAAATTTTGTGTCCAATGGGCTCTTCGCCTGTTTGATAGGTTGTTCAGGAGTCAAACTTCAAGATGTACACTTATTAATAAAGATCAGCTTGTTATAGTGGCTAAGGGGAAAAAGAGATGTATCGTTACCACAATTAGTTTATAACTTTATATCCAACTGCTTTAGGACTCCTTACAATGCTTTATTTATATTCGCCTTACAGGTGCTTGTTTCAGTTCTTTTTGCTTTTATAATGCCACAACGTGAATCATGCGAATGCTCTTGTCAACTAATTGTTGCTTGATATTCTGTTTCCCTTGTAGTAGCCTAGTAGGAGATTACTTGGCATGATATCTGTAAAACATAATATGGCGTGGTCAATAGAATAATCCACTCAATCAGTTGTCCCACTTAACCTTGTATTTTGGTCATTGCTAAAGTATATCTCTTGGTTAAGTACGTTGTGTGTGAGTTATGATTCCCTATGCATTTCTATGTCCATTGAGTATATATAGAAACTGATTTTAATTCATAAGTTTATAGTCAATGGTTTCACAAGCCTTTCAGTTTTTTATTGTTATTGCCAAAAAACTTGGTTTATGTTATATTTTCATGAGATACTAATGTGGTTCTGTTGAGCAGATTGTTGTGATGGTAGTGATGAATATAGTGGCAAAATCAAGTGTAAAAACACCTGCTGGGAAGCTGGAAAGGTAGCACGTCAGAGATTAACGAAAAAGATTGCAACCTTTCAGGAGGGTCTCACGATAAGAAAGCATGACGTTGAACAAGCAAAAATTTCAGTAGCAAAAGATGAGGCAGAGTTATCTAGGCTACAGGAAGAGGAGAACATCCTTAAGGGACTTGTTCAACAGCTTAAGGGTACCTTTTTATCACCTAAAGTATCCGTCTCTAACCAAACTATAAGATATACTATACTTACCTGGAAGGTCCAGACAACCTTTAGTTAGGGGAATCTGTGACAATTTTCACAGAATCTTGTTTATCTGCATGTGCCTCTCATTTTTTACTTTTATGTTGGAAGGTTTTAGCTTTATGCTAATTAATTTGAATTCTGTCTTCTCCTGTCTAGAGCGTAAGGAACAAATAGAGAAGGCAGAGGAGAAAGAACGTATCCAGAGAGAAAAAGAGGAGCAGCAGAAAAAGGAAGCGGAAGAAGCAAAATTGAAGGAACAAAAAGGTGAAGAAAAAGTGAATGCTGCTGTAGGAACTAACACTAATGATGAAACAGGGATTCACGATCACTCTCCTTTGGGTCAGGTTAGAGCGATTCTTTTGGATAGTTTTTCTACATGGAAACAAAACATCATTATCTTTATGAATTTCCTACATCAATATTGTCCTATATAATTTTGCATCTTTTGATCATTTGATGCTTGTTTGTTCATGGCTACCAGATCTCTCCTAGTTCACTTATCACTCAGGTTTTTTAATAGGATCTAGACAATGCCCGTGCTGACCTTGGTGATGAATTGGCACACAATGATGATGAGGGCAACGCTGCATTTATTGACAGTATAGAAGAGGAGGTACTTATTAAACTCATGTTATTCTTCATGGAATTATTGTTGTGTACTGTTTTATGTATTTAACTATCTTTCTCTTCGTATAGCATGCTGAAAAGAATGAGGAACCATTTAAAGTTGAACATGAATATGAACCTTCTCATGTGCCTGTAAGTAAGGTAACTCATTCATCATTTTAGAAGCTGTAACATCTGTTGAGCTCTTTAGTTTCGTGAAGCTGAAATCTATCAGGCCATGATGCATACTTCATTTATTGAGTTTTCCTTTGATTTTGTATACACCGTGATAAAATCATTGGGCTCCAGTCTCACTACTTTAAAATAGTAAAATAATTCTTCTGTTGTTCTGATATCTAAATCACTAAAGTCACAAGTAATTTTTCACTTACAAAGAAATAGAGTTTATTTTGCCATCAAACGTAATAAAGGATAACTTTGTGATTAGTTTAATAGAAAAAGAGGTATTATGTGTGTATAGCCGGCAAATTGAGACTATTCTCCCAAATTTGGCGTTTATGGACTTTTAATCCATGGTAATGGGCGAATTTAGGCCTATTATATATTACATCGGGTCTTATTGGTTATGACCAAATTAGTAAATGCGATAGAACGGGCCTGAATAGGCACTAGCTAACACATAGTATGGGTCCAATTCATTTGTTTTGCACTTGATGCATTTTTTTCCTTCTATCTCTGATTGAAGTAGCCAATCATGTATAAAAATATAAGTTTAACAACAGTAAGTATATCAATTTAAACAAAATTAGTTTTAACTAATGTTCATATTCTATGAATATGAATGTTTTTAATCCAAATTACGTGTATGTATTGAAATTACTTGAAGTTGAAATCCGTAAGCTACTTTTCAACTTATATTTTGTAGTCAACATTAACGGTAAAAGATTTGAAAATCGGACTTTTTTTCAAAGAAATGTATTAAAGTATCCTTTTGGTGTAATTATCGGTGCTTTTCCTATATAAAAAATGGTTTATATGTTAGGTTTTTGAAACAAAAAACGTTTTCTTAGTTGTTCGTAAACCTTTAAAAAAATGGCCCATTTGCCCAGAACCCGTTTTGCCCATAACCCGCCCCCGCCCGCTTGTTTCGCCACTTCTATTTGTGAGAAATCTGGTGACACTCATTTAGCTACCTAAGTTCCATGATTAAGAGAGTTAATTAAGACAAAACTCAAAAGTGTAGGATTGTAGTTTAGTTTCTACCTATTGTTAAGAAACCACAAGGATGTTAAGATTGCTTAGAAAGCTCAAATAAGAATAAAAAAAGACTTGATTTTAGTTGCAGGGGGCATATCCGTTTTAAGTTTTCTTATTGCTTATTAAAAGTACCAATATTCTTGACACCGTTTCCTAATACTAACACATGTGATGGATTACACATAACCTTTTACACATCTGAAAGACTCGCAGTAGATTTTTTATGACCAGTATTAACACATCATGCCATTCCTTTTTCTATGCGATCCTTTTAGCAAGAAGATGCACCTGAAGATACCAAGTCATTATCAAGGGAAGAGTTAGGTCGTGAGATTGGTTCGCGTTGGACCGGGAAAAGAAGTGAGCAGCAAGATGAGGATGCAGGTACTGCTAGAGATCACGAGGATGATGATGATGAATATGATGAGACATCTGATAATGCGCATGATGAGGAATCCGATGGTTATGATACGGAAACTGAGGAAGACCATTCAAAATATGAGGATGAGGACACTGAAGACCACATGAATGGTGTTGGAGATGGAGCTGATGGTCATTCCAGTGATTCTCACAAATACGAGTCAGATGACGAAGTTGACATGTCAGGTGCATAACTGTTTTTTTCCCCTTTCTAATCTCCCTATATGTGATTGTGTGTTAACATTAGAGATGCTAATTTGGACCCATTTACCTACAAATGAGTCGATTTTGGCTATGCTTTATCTCTAACAGGTAAAAATGGGTTAAGATAAACGATTTAACTGAAAAGTTTTGGTAATTGTGTCAACTGGGGGTCAAATAGGTTGAAACTCACTCTAAGTGTATTCAAATGTAAACTAATATCCTATTATCTCTATATACTATGGCCGAAGGCATATTCTCTCTTGAGCGAAGATACATAAACAAGTATTTGTGTTAGCCAATAGGAATAGATTATCCGTTTCTTTTCAATTTGTTTATTCGAATATTAGTAAAAAAAAAAAAAAAAAAAAACGAAAAAGAAAACTTACAAAACACACCCTGAACTTCTTAATATTTACGACTTTTTTATCTAACAAACTTTATTTGCCAAATATCTAAAAGATACGAACAAAACAAGCCCAATATTGATATACTTCACGTACCTACGGTTTTATAAAAAATGTTGAAGTTTAATATATATATATATATATATATATATATATATATATATATATATATATATAGTTTCTTAATAAAAGAACTTTCAAAATGCACCCTTAACCTATCAAATAACTTTAAAATTATCCTATAACTTTTTTAAAACTATAACGGTCAAAATTAGCCCCGCTGCAACACAATGGTGCCCGACACAACATTCATTACAAAAAGGACGTCGTGACAACTACAAATATAGCTTCACACAACATTTGTTCCAAACAAATACAACACGTGTCGGGAAAAAACATGCCACGATCTTACAACGAGAAGCCCCACCCAAACATTTTTCGTAAATAATTATCGCAAAAATTCCTCAAAAATCCCGCTGCAACGCAGCGGGCACCTTCCCACTTGTTTATTGTAATACAGTAACATAGTTTTTCTAATCATATTGAGCACATTTATCATATATTATGGACCAAAAGGTGTTTATGTGCCTGCCCAACTTGGCCTATCTGAAGTGTTCCTCGTCACCCTAACCCCCTTGATCTGCCCGTATTGTCACCTCTAGTTATTATACTGTCATAATGTAAAGCTGCATAGGACAACACTTACTGATGATGATCTTAAATTTACATGCTTAAGATATGGAAAGCACAAGCAATCCATCATGGCTGGAGAAGATTCAACAAACTGTGCGGAAGTTTCTAGATGCTGTTAACGTGTTTCAGACTCCAGTTGATACATCCGGTAAATATCAAAGGCTCTTTGTTAGTTTCAGAAGCAAGACATGCCTGAAATAGCTTAATTTGCTGTTTAATGTCTTGCAGACTCTGAAAATGTACAAAAAGAATACGATGATGCCAGTGGAAAGTTATCTAAAATACAATCAAGGATATCAAGTTTAACAAAAAAGCTAGGATATGACTTTGGTAAGTATTTTTTCTCAAAACATAAAAAATTAAACTTGTCTCGTTTTCTATAGCTTATAATGATAATGATATATGTTTGGTATTACAGGACCGGAGAAGGAGTTTTTCTCATTATATGGCCATTGTTATGAGATAAAAGAGAACAAGTCATAAACTTCACATTCCCATTCTGTCCCTCTTTTTTTTAATCATTTGTTTTATTTTCTAACCATCTTATCCTAATCATTTGTTTTATAATCACTTCTTCAGGTATGTTTACAAAGTATGTCCATTTAAGGAAGCCACCCAAGTGGAGGGGTACAGCACCACTAATTTGGGGTAGGTGTTACCCATTCATTTTTTACTTGAACTTGGATGCGTAATTTATCAAATTCATTCTTTGGTGAGAAGTCAACCACCATCAAGGTGACCGAGTGGTTAGGCACCATGATGTCCTCCTCCAGGTTTCAAATTTACTAGGCACACATCTTGAGGGTGGCAGGGAAAAAGTCGGAAACAGTCACGGGGATACCACTGTTTGGCCGCACACATCTGAGTTAAAGAGTCGCCCTCCACGGGTAACCTGACCAGGGAAAACCTCAACCGTTTACCCATTTTGGCAAAGAGTCAAAAGTTAGCACTAGATGGTTCTAATTTTGAATTAGAAGTAGGTCAATTACGAGTAGAGGTAGCACTTTTGAGTCATTAATTTATGAACGAATCAGTATGGTTTATGTTTTGATCTCTAATGAGTTAAGCGGGTGAAATAACTTTTTATCTTAAGAAGAAGCAGGTTAAACAGGCTAATAGTTTCCCCATATGTTGTTAAAAAGCATAACACATCAATAGATTCCCAAAAGTGCTCGCATTTAACCCAATCCGACCACTTATTTTAAAGCATAACACGTCATATGTTGTTTTAAAGCAGGTTAAAACAGGCTAATCGAAATTTTTATAATATTTGCATACTTATCTGAGGCACTAGCTATTTATAATTCTTTTTGACAAAAAGTGTTCGCCTTTTACCCAACCCGACCCACCATGTACTAATTTACCTGTTTTGATGTGTTACCGAACCCGCCCATTTTGCCACCTATAACTACAAACATTTGTTTGTTAATTGTTACTTTATTTGTAATTACTTGAATATGTTACATTATTGCTCTCTAACCGGTATTATTTCCTTTATTTATCTGTATAGGAAATGGGAAAAGTTTGACGAGTCTTACAAAGTCATGCTTTTTACGAATGGCGACAAATGCTGGAATGGGCCTTATAGAAGCTTAACGGTATCCAACTCTATTGTGTTATATTACATTTGATGTTGCAAATATATAGAGTTCTATGCCCAAGTCACATTCAAGTTTATCATTCTGTATTAATTCAGTTAAAAGTTTTGTCATGAAATATAAGATTTGGGTATCTAATCCATTTAGTCGCAAAGGGATAAGAAAACTAATCATCATTCTAGGAAAAGATAACTTGTATAAGTAGAATGCTTCAGAACAAAGTTTATGCAGTTTTTTTTATTGATATTTAACAGGTCAGATTAAGATGTGGATCAAAAGTTGAAGTTGCTGACATAGATGAACCAAGCCGCTGCGAGTAAGATTCTTTCTGTGTGTGTGTACTATGCCCTTACCATGTGGAGATTGTGAAACCTTTTTTGTTGTAGATATTCAGCATTGTTAACAACTCCAGCCCTTTGCCAAGAAGGAAGACTGAAGGTGCATACATACATTCCACTTATTTAAACTTTTATTCCCTATATTGGATCTTCTGATGGTATTTGGGTGGTGTTTGGAATGTCACAGGAACTACAAGCAAAACTAGAATCCGTGAACAAGGAACAACCTCAAGGTCATGATGAGCTTTGAAATTCCTCAACTATTTATGACAACTATTGGCTCAGAGTAAGTTAAAAATAATTTTTTCTATCCTGGTCTAAATATAGTTCATTAAGAATTTCAGAAGCAGATTGACATAGTTTAGAGGATAGTAGGATTTAGACGTGGCAGAGTCTGTGGGTCTGGTGGTTGTGTAGCGGGCAAAGCCGGTAATTTTCAGTAGTGTCCGAAACAGCTGAGGCTGAGCCGGAACATTGTTTACCCATAAATTACATAATGTTTCTTTTTTTATACATGATTAGTTTGTCAATTAAGATTTTAAAGGTTATTGTTTCAGTAATAACACACTTTTCGTTATGAGGATTTATGAGATTTATGTATTTAAAAAACCCTTAGGCCAATTTTCAAACAGTTCTACCCATTTGACATGTTTCTTTTTAGAGTAGTTTTTATGTTGTTCGTTTGATAAAAAGATATCTTGAATCAACCAGTTCATTTATGTCATTTTCCTTTCTCCATTTTGGGTCCCATTATTTATTTTTGGGAGCCGGAAAATGATGCAAGACCAAAACAAATAATTTGATAAAAGTTCGCCTCTATATATCTTGAATGATTGAAGGGGATTAATCAAGTTAATCTTTTTTGCAGGCTGACAATGTATCAATCAAAGGTGACCAGTGTCCTTTATACATTTTTGGACTGAACATGCTAATTAGGATCAATACAACGCTTCCATGAAATATGGAGTGAGGCTTATAAGGCAATTTGCTTTTCGAGAGCTAGAATTGGTAAATCTGGAACAACAAATGTTATAGTAACCTGTACTTCATGCAATGAAAGCAGAACTCTCATTTGTGAAAAAAGTACATGCAGATATGTTAGGGATCATGAATCCATTCTTTTGCAATTGAGTTGGAAAAATGCTCCCAAAATGTAGCTTTTGTCTGCATGATGATTTACATATCGCCTTATCTTCTCGATTATCTGTTCTTTATTTCCTGTGGTTAGGCTACATCTTTATTAAGCTTATAAAATAAAAGACATAAGGTTGACTTAAGATTAAATGGGAAGAAATCTTAAAATGAAAAGCATGAGAAATAACTATAATCACACATAAGAGATGCATCGGCTAGAATTAGATGCATCCTTAGTTTTTTTAGATGCATCGTAATATATTTGTTAGCTCAAAATTAGATGCATATACATAAATTAAGGGGATAACATCGCTGCTGTTCACAGCATGTTGTTATGTGCTGTGTGGTTCAAAAAGTTGAAAAATGAAATCTTACATCCTCACTTTGCAGCCTTCAACTTTCATAATTTTACACAAATAGTCCCTCGTTTATACCTTACAGCAGACAAAATTCCCTGCAGTAAACTGCAGGGATCATTTTCCCATAAATTAAATGCATTTCTTCAAGTTAGGCACATCCTATATATTTTTCTGTCCTATGTGTGTCGAATGTGTTAATAGTACTACTTTGCATCGTTTTTACTTCAAGATCACGTTCGAAACTAATTGGGATGTATCTAAATGAATAGAGATGCATATAATTAAGTCAATGCATCTCAAATGTTTAGTTATAGTAATTTCTCATCTTTCTCATTTAAAGAAATTTAAGGTTTCTTCATAAGGTTGACATGGTCTAGTATGGGATACATTGATTACTAAGGGCCTACAATGTCATAATGAATTGGTTGATTTTATTTATAACTTTTTATGATTATATGTTATAAGCACTTCCACTTCTAGCAAACTTTCTGCTTAGAAATATCTTTTTGCTTATATGTCTTAATTGTGGTAATATGAATGTAAAAGGAGAATATATATAAAGAAGATACTTGTTGGTCACATTGCTTCTTGACATGTTCAAAATGACCAAATGATAGAGTTGTATAACATTAGTGGCTGGTTATAACTGTACTTTTCTGTGGATCCTTATGTCTTTTTCTGTAGGTCTTAATGTCTTTTTAGTGTGCTTAACTTGTGCCCCTAGGGCACAAGTTACAAAAATCCTTTATGGGTTATCCTTTATAAGATATGCATTTATTTGATTCTAAATGAGAACATTTATGTATGTAGATTGTTATGATGGCGAAGGGACATTTTCGCTGCAAAACTAGATTCGGCTGCTGTATGGTAACAAAATTCAAATGTGACAAATAGAAATCCATATTCAACTTTGTAGATGTGGCATTTTGATAATCCAGAGAGTCAAATTCATGTTTTCCTTTCAGTATCTAGAAGTACATACCTACATGCTACCAATAGGAAATTTATATCGTTGCTATCTGGAATACATCGTTGATAATTACTTTATAGTTGATAGCTTGCCTAAAACATGAACCTAAATTTATACCTAAAGATTTGATTGATGCATTTCAAAAAATGATTGGTGAAAAATAATGAGAGAAAAAAAGTTTGATACACTTGTCATGAAATGAATTGTTAAGTCTAACTTTAGGTATTCTTGTTAGGTCTAAATATCAATGCTCTATTGAAATATAACACATTTTGACCACCACTTCCCCAAAAGGTTTAAATCACTTCTTCAAAAGGTTTAAATCGACCAAAGAAATACTGACTCGTGTTTTCTAATCACCACTTATCAAAATTTGAGACAGCGTTCTACAAAACAGAAATAACTAAATATTACTGTACTTAAGAGTTAAGACATTATCAGATCATTGAAAAGTAAAGCAATAAAATATTAATTAGCAAAAAGCTACAGTAAATCACCGACTAAAAAGCAAGATTCAACACAGCTCGTCATGGTTTTTCATTTGTTAACATCCAAGTATTAGACATGGGTTGTAATGGACAATAATCCCAACCAATAACATTTGCACTTTGAATCAAGGTTTTCAAGATCGGGATTTTACCCAGGATCGTTTTCGTCTTTACAAAATCGTGATCGTAAGATCGGATCGAGATCTTAAAATCCTACTATAATGTTATTTTCTTAATAGTTTTTGTAATATTATACAAATTTACAAATTATTATATATCATAAACACACAATTATATGAATGTTTCATCGAAATGTTGTTATAAATTATGATTATGAAATGTTTAATAAGATTAACGTGTTGTTTTTTAAATTCTACAAAAAATAATTCAGAAATTTGCAGTTTTTTAGTTGGTTATCCGAGAAAAGTAGGATCGGATCGGATTAGATCTTAAGATCTTATGGTCAAGATCGGGATCCTATAAGATCTTAAGCTTTCAAAGATCCTATGTAAGATCGGGATCGTTTTTGCTTTGCAGTATCATAAAATCGTAAGATCCTAATATCAGGATCGGGATCCTGACAACCATGCTTTGAATCAACTATTTTATTCTATGGATGGTCTAACTAGGAACAACTTACTACTGTAGCTTTTTTTTTTTTTTTTTTTTTTTAAGTGTAAAAAGCATCTCATGAGTCATATCGATATATGACGTGTAGATGTTGAAAGTTTTGATCTTTTTATAATGTATTTAAGATACTTTAGACAGTTTTAAAATGTTTATACATAACATATGTAAATTTTACTGTATATGATTGAAAGTGTTATTTTATGTGATAGTATTTGTATCTGAGGGTAAAGTTAAAATAAAAATACAAATATTCGTAAAAAGAATTAAAAGATTTTTATTTTTTTTTAAATGTTCTCAAAAAATTCTAAAAAAATTTCACAAGATCGGGTATGTTGGTGCAAAAAACTTTTGTGAAAGAAGTTTTTTTAGTTTTGAGTTTTTATATGCTTTTTTAATGCACAAAAAACGAATTTTAATGCGTAAAAAAATTTTAATGCGCAAAAAAATTTTAATGCACAAAATTTTCAACTTGTTTTAGTTAGATGTACGATTTTATTTTGATGAAAAAAGTCAAAAGAAGGTGGGTCCAAAAATGATTTTTTGATGCACAAAAAAGCGATTTAATGTACAAACGTATTTTTTTATATATATTTTTTTTTCGGATAAAGTATCCACTTTTAAAAAAACTTCCTTCACAACTTTTTCATGCACCAACATACCCGATCTTGTGGAATTTTTTTGAAATTTTTCGAGAACTTTTTTTAAATTTTTTTTATTTTTTATTTTTTTTATGGAAATTTGTCTTTTTATTTGATCTTTATCCTGAAAATCAAACTCACACAAATAACTACCGTATAATGCATATATTCTTTCACATCACAAAAATCTCTCTCGCATAACTTGAACCTACAACCTCTTTAGTTGATATCACTGATTCAAAGATGGATGTTGCTGATCCAAAGGCGCAACTGGTTATTTTAGTGACATGTTTTGACAAATTTATACATTTTAAAATGGTTACCGTTTCCCTTTTAGAGGCCGTTTGGTTTGTTAGTAGGAATCACAATGGGTATCGGATTTGATATGAGTTGAAAGAAATAAAAATTGAATGATAGTATTAATGTTGTTTATTTTGTAAAATGTAATTGGAAATTGGTTTTTATTTAATATTATTATATAATAAAGAGGGCCCACTTAACTATATTATTAAAACAAATATAAGAAAAGTTTAAATAAAAAATGAAGAAAAATTCAAAACAAAGAAGGAAAAGTCAAATATGCCAGGCCAAAGAAACATGAAACCAAGCGTAAGTGGTAGAAATCGTTAAAGCATATGTCTAAGGGTGTCAGACACTGTACTGTAACTGAAAGCTCCAACCAAATTACTTATTTTTGCTCTCATAGCACGCCAACAGTGTGACACCTGCAAACCAAACGGGTACTTAATTATTGGCCACATGCCCACATGTTTAAAGTATCCAAATACAGTAGTACTTAATCACATTAATATTGTAGGCTTTGTAGCCATTTTTATAGTTCAGACATAAACTATTTGCACAATGCCAACGTAAGCATGACATTTGTCAGATTTTGCACACTGTCGGTATAATTAGTTTAATCAAATAGCGGCATCACAGCAAATTACTGGATTAAGAAATTAAGAAGTATATATAAGTACGAAATTCTTAGAAAAATAGGTACTTTATCAGTTAAGAATAGTAAAGATTACATGATTGTGTTCAAGGCTCTAGTTATAATTCTTTACGGTTTGAGTTTAGCAACAAATTTAAGGCTCGTGACAAAATTTTAATATGGATCGACTATCGTAAATAATTTTGAGTGTAAATAATTTTGAGTTCATTGAGGGATTTTGATCAAGTTATATGCTGCCTGACCATGGTTTTAACTAGGGGTGATCATCGGTCGGAAACCGGACCGGACCGGCCAAGACCGGACCGGACCGAAGACCGAGAACCGGAAAACCATAGACCGAGACCGGACCGAATATGGTCGGTCCGGTCTCGGTCCGGTCTCGGTCCGGTCGGTCTTCGGTCGGTCCGGTCCAATTAGGCAAGTTTTTTCGGGTTTTTGGTCGGTCCGGACCGGACCGGACCGGACCGACCGGACCGAGACCGAATTTGGCAAAAAGCTTAGACCGAGGACCGGACCGAATGTGGTCGGTCCGGTCCGGTCGGTCTCGGTCCGGTCGGTTTTGTCGGTCGGTCCGGTCCGGCCGGTCCGTTTGCTCAGCCCTAGTTTTAACACTGCATTTAAACATCGAAGGACATCAGGCAATAGTTTTGCCTCAGTCCGTTTATAAGGTTGACTCGATACTCGATAGGAGCTTGCATAACATAGAATGGTTTTTTTCTTTTGGAAAAGATACGTAAGAATGGTTTTTGACTTTTGTGTTTTAAAAAAGTTGTCAAAACTCAAAACCGAGACCTTGGGTTGTTTCAATTTTTGATACCGTTGGTCATATACCATTTAAGCTCCTAGAGTAATTTGCATATAGAATTTTAGCCCAATGTTAACATCTTATGATATTTAGAGCAAGCGGTATGTTTACATGGTGCTTGAGTCAAGCCTTAACGCAGGCACGTTAAGGGCTAAGTTATGGTTGCAAGTTCCCGCGTTAAGGGTTTAGGGCATGTGTTACTACCTGAGTTACCACGTTAACGTGCGTTAAGGCTTTGTTGAATTAAAAAATAAAAATAAATAAATAAAATAAAAATAAAAAGTTCATTTACCCCCCTCAACGTCTATAAAACGGGCAGCTAAAAAAATAAAACAATAATAAAATTTCAAAACCTTTTTTTTACCACTATAAATACCCAATTAACACAAATTTTTTTTCACTTCCACAACTCAATCACATCTACATATACTTCCATTTGCTAGCAAAAAAATGTCAGGATTTAACAACGACGATATTTTCTTGAATCTCATGAGTTGGAAATACCCAAATGCGGGTTCATCTTCAAACCCGAACGCGGGTTCATCATAACTCAACTTGTGAGGTTGTGGTACACACAATAAGAAAAAGAAATACACACAATGATCGAAATTTGAAAGTTTAGTATACACAATAAGAAAAAGAAATAGTTGGTTACACCCAATCACAAAAAGTGTCAAGTTCGATGTATTTTTTTGTCATTTGCCCAAAAGATTTGTGTCCAAGAGGTTGTGGTTTTCGAGAATTGATTACCGTTTGAGTAAATTTGGGCATCCACGCATGTAGATATATCAGAGCTATTTTGATATCATTGGCATGGCGCAATCTATATGCACTGTGATCATTGTATGACCTTTCTTATGAGTTATGCCCTTGTAAACTTTCCCGAAAACTGCCCCGAAACCATACAAACAGCATGACCATACAACTTCAAGGCCATTTTTATGAGGGATCGGGTTCGTTTGAGCTGTGAGGGTCAGTTCTAGACTTTTGTAGACCTTGCTCCATACTTCTTAAGTCTACTGAGTTGAGTCACAAATACTAAATAACCAATGTTTTACGACTAGTCTTACTAGGCCACTTTTTGGAAACTTAAAAAAATATAATTTTTTTCTACGAAAAACTTTATTTTTCTCGGAAATAACTTAAACGACAATAGTAAAGTGTTATAAAGTGCGTCGGTGATTTTCTAAGATACTTATCAACAAAACGGCCATACTTTAATTACGAGCTAAACTAGTAATGTTATATAAATTAGTATACTTGACTTGTAAACGAATACAATAACGTAACTACGTTTTTAACCACCAAACTTTGCAACGAACATATACGGGTGATATATTAAAGTGTAAACTTGCATACATGACCTTATTGCCAAACCTAAGACACAATACTTATTTAGGTTGCGGTTAGAGCTACCGGGCCTCGATTTACGTTATTCTTACTCGTGATTTGATACTTGAGGTGCCGGTTTTTACGTTGTTTATATATTATTTCTAAACCCTCGGGGTGAGAATATATTGCTTATTTTTCGGACACAAGTACCAAAAACCGTTACTTTGCCTAAGTTACCGTATTGCCACTAAAGTCCCCACAAATCATGAACCGTTAATTACTTGTAAGCGCGGATGTTATGAATAGATCTATTTGGGTTAACACCCCCGTTCGGGTTGGTCGTGCGAACTTGGTAAACGGACGCATATCATTCAGATTATTTCCGAGTGTTGGGCAAACACTTACATGGGGCACTGATTACGATGCTTGATTGCATACCATTACGTTGGGCTTCGGGGCACTATAATTATTTTTGCTATGACGTTGTATTTATTATAATTGTCATGCTTAATGAAATCTTGTGGTCCGCACAATACTTATTTACTTAAACCTATGAACTCACCAACAATTACATTGACTTTTTAGTGGGTATTTCTCAGGTAACTAGACGGTAATGCTCAGTACGTTTGGAGCATGCACTAGAGTCACATTTTGGCCACACCATCATGATGAAGATTTAAATGCATTACTATAGCGTTTGGTTATGTATTAAAATCTTAGAATTTTATTGTGAACTCTTTAATCAAACGCTCATTTTAAAATGACTCACTTAGAGGTCATTCTTTATCTCCTTGTACCTTTGTAATCCGTGAATATCACGCCCTCGGAATTCCATTATGCTGTAATCCATATTTGGGGGTGTGACAGATTGTGGTCCTCTTGATGGCGCCAAAATAGGTGATGCGAGGGGGGGGGGGGGTGTTCACCTTTGTCTTGTTAGTTGAAAATTTGGAGATTAGTACATGTTTGGAATGTTATAGGCCATGGTTTTGAGTTGTGTACTTGGTGGCCGGTTTTGGTATATGGGTGGGATGAAAATTTTGTAATTTTTAGAAGTATGGAGTAGTGGTGTGAGCTATGATTAATTTCTTGGTTGGTGCAAAAAGCGTGTGCGTGCGAGCTAAAATGCAATTTATGCACATTTATTGTGAGACTTGTAAAATAAAATGTCATGACACACAAAATAAATTTATTAGAGCGGTGGGTAGCGTGGAGCCGTTCGGTTCGTGCCGTTCTCAAAAAGTGCTGCCACGTCAGCAAAACTCAGAACGACACTAGAAACCCTTTGGCACCACATTTTGTGTTGTTACCATTGGCACCGGAAAATATAACGTCGTTGGCCTTTTTTTTCACTTACATAATTTATTAGAGATATATAAAATTAAAACTAAAACACATAAGATTAACTAAAATTTAATTTCATTAATATAAAACACATTACACAATTAAATAAGGACTAATGGTGCAAAAAAAAAACACTAGCAAGAGCAATAACTATAAATTGATATAACAACTAGGTTTATAGTGAAAAAAAATAACAAAAAAATTTATAAAATTCCATCTTCTTCCTCCTTGGCTCCTTGCGTCACCTGCAACAAGAAAGAAAAAAAAAAGAAAAACAAAACTTCTCAACACAAACACAAACACAAATACAAACACGAACACCTTTGGTCGACTTTTTCCTGCAAACACTCGATTTTTGGCCAAAAAGAAAAAAAAATAGAATGGCGTCGGCCGGAAATTTTGGCGCAACAACGAATGGCGCGAGTTGGGTAGTGGTGTGCCGTTCTCGGTTCGGGCTGGTGGGTTTGGCGCCACCCTTGGCTTGACGGTACCTCCCACTCTTAGAGTCGTAAATATGTTAATTTAATGTAGACCATGCTCGGTCTAGTGCCGGTACGCGTTAAAAGTCGTTTTTCACATTACGCGAGTTTACCTCTTGGTTTTAGGTTTAAGTAAACACGTAAATATTAAAAGTGAATGTTTTGAGTTTTTAGCCAAATATTGACCTAAAAAATTGACAATTTATGAAAAAATGTCGTTTTCTGGTTTACGCAGTTTAAGTTTACAGTTACGCGTAAAGGTAAATAGGTAACTTTCAAGTTAATAGTTTTAAGTAAAAAGGTAAATAATGACCTGAAAAGTGCGAGTTGCTACACTTTCTGCCAACTTCAAATCTTTAATCGAATTGTATTAACAACCAGGCAATCAATTAGACAATGATCGAGACTCTCAATATGATTTTTATATAAATGACATGCCCAAGAAATACTCCTATTTGCCAAGTTTGAGTGGGTAAAAACGATGTCAATGTAAGCAAAGTTAGAATACCTAAAAAGCTTTGGTACCATCCTTCCACTGCAAATGCTCAGATTAACTGGTCAATGAAGGGCCTATTGGAGAAAATAGCCAGGGTTCAAAGCCCACCTCCTGGTAAGTACAGTCACTAGGACAGGTGCTCATCGTCTGGGGTCGGATCCTTGAGGGAGGGTCCGGTTGGCATTCTTAGGATGCATGGGACCAAGGTGATCCCACTGTTCTTCACATTTTAAAGAAAGTTAGAATACCTGATTCATATAAGCCTAACAATATATTTAAATCATCCGATGTATAGCACAAAATTTATGCAATTTTATCTTTTCATCTGCTCAGTCATTTTTATAGTGTGCCATTTTCATTTAATTACTATACGCTCATGATCAAAACATGTCAAGTACACTTCACTAGTAGTCTCTTGAAGTTGATAGAAAATGATCTCTTTCTAAGAGAAAATCTTAATCCACCCATTAACCCGATTGAATTTGGTAAGGTTATGATGATAGGAGCACACCCCTTTGAGCATATAATTCATCCACCACACTTTCCTCACGTGGCATATTTCCACCCTAAGGGTGTGTATCGCTACTTGCACCCGCACTTAATTCAAAGTGTAGGGAAAACCTCCCCTATTCCCGTTAAATAAGGATAGAGTCAGGCTCGTGACTCGAACAAAAACAAGCGCTTCTTGGGAGGCATCCCATGCTTTGTGTGATTTTTGTTTGTTTGTTATTTGCTTCCGTATTCATACTTTATTTTTATTGTTGGTAGATCATGTTTCTAAACTAAATAGTGGAAATACTTTATTTTGTTGTTTTGGCCTAGTCTTAACTTCACCCAAAGGTATTTTTGCAAAAGATAAGTGTAAGGGAAAACCCCAAATATGTTTTTAAGAAACAAACCGATCATGATTCTCCACAATATTAAATGAACATGTATATTCGTATTTGTTAGAGTCAAATGCTTGTATCGAGTCATAATGAAGTTTTGCAGGATTTTTCAAGAAGTAGAACCAAGTTTTTCCAGAAATTTTCTGGAAACTTAACATAAGAATTTCTGCAGGTCACTTCTGACGGCGTCATGAGTTTACTCTTGACGGCGTCACGTGTAAAAATCTGGAAATTTTACCGGTTTTGTTTTTCTAACGAAGTCTTAAAGTTTTTGTTGAATTATTAAGTTTTATAATCTCCAGGAAATCTGCAAACATCATTCCACAAGTATTATATCTTATTTTGTTTTCTAGGATTTAGTAACATATGTAGATTGCCGCCGATTTTATGCGAGGTTTCCTTGTCTGTTTTCTCAGAATTTACAGGTTATGTATGACAAGAAGATGATTTATTTTTTTGGAAGGGAAGCTTTAATTGTTCATTTTCTTGGAGGAAGATTTAACCTGGCCACCTTATTATCCATACCGAGCGAATCAGGGGAGTATTTTATTTCATTTGTTTTACTTATTTCACTTTTACATTCTTTACTTGAACATTGGGGACAATGTTCATCTTAAGTGTAAGGGGAGGGTAAAATGATGATACCTTACAATACACTTTCGCTTGAGTTTGTTTGTTTGATAGTAGATGTGTAATAAAACTATGAGAAATACTTGTTAGTGTAATTTTAGCGCCAAATTTAAATTTTTTTATAACATTTATGAGTGAAACTTTAGCCATAGCAAGCGTCTCATGGATAGGAGATTGTATGACTAGCACATAACCGTATCATTCAGAAAAATTTTCCACCCAAATATGTGAGGTTCGCCTTTAGATTTGATAAGAAAAGCATTTACTATTAGTGCTTATGAGTGTACCGGTAGCATTTAGATTCTAGAACTTGCGTTAGTGATGCATCCCGAGACCGCTAGTGAGACTACATTCGTGTAGTAGGATTTACTACATGATAAGAGGCATTAGGATCACCCTTGTGTTAAACCCGTATCATAATTACTTGACCATTTAAGTCATATTATTTGGCTAGTTAAGTCAATTAATTTTTCCCACACCTTAGCGTTGTACTCATTTTTAGTACACGAAACCCCTAGTACACCCCTCCGAGCCTATCTTTTCGTTTCTAACTTTAAGCATTTTACTTAAAGGAAGAATTTGTTACACCACACTTAAATGTACACCCAAATCGCCTTAGCCTTCTGTGTATGCACTCATCTTTAGTGCATTATTGTTATATGTTAAACCCTAAGTTAATTATCTAATTGATTACATGGTTGCTAAGTCGAGTCATATCCTTGTACATATTGTTTTGGGACGATTGGGACTTATGGGTAAAGTACTTATTTTATGGAGTAATGAGGAAGAACATCATATATTACCCTCGTATGTGCGTTAATCTTAAAAGTACTCCAAGTGTTTTGATTTTCTTAATTCGAGTCATTAGATTAGTTTATTGTAAAGTATGTAAAAATTCAAGTGTAAGGGGAATGTTCATTCCTTATGATGTATTATTTTGGATGGTAGGGTAAGAGTGTATGCAAAAAAAAAAAAAAAAAAAAAAAAATTGAAAAAACAAGAAAAATATATATATATATATATATATATATATATATATATATATATATATATATATATATATATATATATATATATATAGAAATAAAGAAAAGAGAAAAAACATACAGACTACCATCCCGTTTCATTCTATGTTTGTTTTATATTTTTGTTATTTTTTATTTATTAGCTTAAGTCGAGTCTAGTCTTGACTTAGCAACGCCATATTGTACATGTAATTAACCAAGATTGTTAACTCGCCACCAGTAAAGACTGCCTATATCCAACAAAACCGTGTATTTCATATCCCTACACCTGACGTTACAACCCTTTAAAAGACCTCTTTGATAGTTTATCCTAGGTGCTTACGCCATGTGGTGGAGGTTTGATCCTTTCCCAAGCCTATGGTAATCTATTTTGCTATGACAGGTAGTGAGAGATATCTTCCGTTTCCATATTGTAATTTATACTTTATTACACCCGAGAGATGTGAGTATCTAAACACTATTTGTGAGGTGCTAGTATATGACCTCCGTGCTTGTCTTTGGTCTTTAGTGGAACGATTATTTGTTGTAATTACTTTTATATTAGTGTTAAATGACCCCTAACTTGTATTTTGACTAGAATAAAAGCGCATTTGCTTGAGGACAAGCAAATCTCAAGTGTAAGGGTATATGATGAGGCGAAAAATGAACCACTTTTAGGGGGTCATTTAAGCCCGAAATTGAATTTATTTGATCAAATATTGCCCTAAATCGTTCCTTTTGTGATTTTAGGTACTTTGGGAGTGAAATTTGGAAAAGGAAGCAATTCGGACGTTTTTGGAGCATAAAAGTGAAGAAAACGCCAAAGACTTAATTTTCCATGCTTGTAACAGTGTGTGACGGCGTCAAGAGTACTATCCTGACGGCGTCAAGAGTTAAGATCATGACGACCCAATACAGAAATGAAGGCGTCACAAAGAAGAGCGTCAAGAGTTAAATGTGTGACGGCCTGGAAAAATGGAATACATGACGGCGTCAGATGTAGATCAAGGCAGTCCGAGGAATATTTTGGCGGTGAGATGACGGCGTCACAAGGTTGTTCTTGACACCGTCAGCCTCTAATATCTATATATAGTTTTCTAATTTTCATTCATTAAGAGGAACAAGTTTGGAGAAACCCTAAGGCCGAACCATATACATATTTTACAGCTTTTTCAAGGGTTTTCAGCCCTTGAACCCTTACATGTGTTATTGAGATAAGTATTCTTTTAATTCAATCAATATGTCTATGTGTTGGTTGTCTATATCTTGTGCTTGTCTTAATTCCATCATGCTAGGCTAGATTTATCTTGTGTTTGCTTAGATCTAATGAAACCTAGATGTTGATTATGTGTTGATTACTTGTTTATGGTTGTATTGGATGAATGATTTCAATGTTAGGCTTAAGAAAACTGGCAGATCTCCAATTGGTAACATGCTTGAACGTCTTAGGAAACATGAACCAATGTGTACTAGGTTTTATTGGTTGTATTTAATGATTGAGTAAATTCTAATGATCCCATGTTAGGAGCTTCTTAGCCGGCTCGACATAGGAGTGAAGTAGGCACTCATAGGATTGGGGAGTTAAGTACTCCACCCCATGAATGGTATTAAGGAATATAATCTATCATCCACGCAACTATAACAAGTAATTAACGTGTAAAAGATATCTAGGGAGTATTGAAATCTAAGTAAACACATTTTTCCACTTATTGCTCATAACCTTAGTTTAATTTAGTTTTATTTTCATTTTTAGTATTTTATTTTGATTGCATCTTTAGTATTGGGTTAGTTGACTAGCAACTAATTCCGCCCATATCCTTCAAACCCGAGATATTTACTTGCTTTCATAAAAATATAAAAATAAAAAAAGAATCATCTCTCATCTCTAGAACTAGTAATTAGTTTTCTAATCCTAGCGACATTATTCCTAGCTGAACGATCAATCCCCCGGTACTTGTCACTATACTATACTACAACGATCAGGTACACTGCCTGGTGGGGGTTGTAAGCTTCTCGAGATCCCTCGAGAGGTAAAGCCTGGTGCAATCCCTACGCATCAAGTTTGAGTGTGTAAAGGTTTTGATGTTTGAGTGTAAGGTAGAAAGATATGAGGTTTGAGTGTGTAAAGATTATGAGGTTTGAGTGTAATGTAGAAGGATATGGGTGAGTAAAGGTTGTTGATATGTAATGTTGGAGACATAGGAGGAATTTGGTGTTGGATGTTTGACAACATCATTTGGTTTGACGGGATTTTAATGGAAGTTAGGCTTTCTTCTCCAAATGGGTTTCTTGGTGGTTTTTGGTTTAATGGAAGAGGAAATGATGAGATGAGTGGAGATTGAGAGGAATGAGAGTGTTTATAATGTAGGATCAAGGATGGATAAACTTTGATGGAGGGTTTAGGATAGAATAGGTTTGTGAATTTTGGGAAGTGTAGGATGAAATGGGCTAAAAAGTAGAAAAACGAAACAACACCTTCGACCATCAGATGGCCGGTCTCCTTAATTAGAGGCCGGTCCCCTTAATAATTAAGGGGGCCGCCTTATGATTTAAGGGGGCCGCCCATCTGGTGATTCCCAGTTTGCCAGAAAAGGGTTTTTGGTAGTGAATTGCAGAAAGGTTGTGTTTTTGGTTTCAAACAAGTCCAACTCTTTGAGGCAATTAAGCATATACTAATTATGTAGGCAATTATGTAGCCAAAGCATGTTAACCAAATAGATTAAGTAAACAAGCAATATCATCTAGCATGTAAACATACTCATCAAGCAAGTAAAATATAAGTGCTAGGAAACAATAAGCAACATCAAGTATTTCATAACTACATAACTAGGAAGATTGATCCTAATGTGTATCAATGTGCAATAAGTGGGTAGTTATGATAGCATGGATTTCTAGACTTGTTACAAACAAAGTTTTAATAGACAAACCATGGTCCTCTTGATTTGATTTAGTTCACTTATAAGTGTCATTTATATAAATATAGATGACAAATATGAGATCACCATGCATGATTTAAAAGAGACGTTTTTAGCATTATTTAACAATGTTTGAAAGTAGGTTTTCACTTAGATGTGAGAGTTATTTGAATAAAATAGATTGGGTTTTACTTCAAAATGTGTGAATGAACGGTAAAGAATATTTTCCTAATCTTTAGTATTGATCAAAACAAAATTGTGGATATTGATAAAGTCTTTTCGTAGTATATAATTATTTCGAAGAAATACCGGTGAAAGTATTTCCCGGGTCGTTCTCCCAACGAAGGTAAAATGGAGTCGTGAATAATCGAATCGTGAAAAGTAGTAAAGTGAAAAATATGATTTTGGAATTCAAATAATAAAAAGTAATAGTGAAATAACCAGAATGTACAAGCTATATATGCACCGATGTTAAAAACGCAAAAACGGAAATGCAACCGTAAAATTTAAAACGTAACGTTTAATGAAAAATGATCCTACGAACTTGAAAATATTTTCTAAAAATCTTAAACTAATAAAAAGAATTTTAAGAAAAAGAAAAATATTTTTTTTGGCTTTTTATTTATTTTCTAGAA